>JAGDQP010066391.1:0-11285 GCA_022664845.1 Lepisma saccharinum | reverse complement strand
ATATATATATATATATATATATATATGAGCTCCTGCGTAGCCTAGTCGGTAGCGCGCTCGACTTCAGTGCGAGAGGTCCCGGGTTCGATTCCCGGTGGGGGCTCAAAAATTTCGGTGTTGACCCAGCATCGTGAGGACAATTGGGGAGCTGCTGTGAATAAAAGACAGTGGCGATCACAGTGAGAGCTTCGGCTCTCCTCTCCCAACCCGTCTGGTCAACGTGGGAGCAGTAGACCAACTCCTCCCTTATGGGAGAGGGGTTATACACTTGCTGTATATATATATATATATATATATATATATATATATATATAGATAGATAGATAGATAGATAGATAGATAGATAAAGAGAAACGTTATTTTCATTAAGAGAAAAAAAACTACACCAGGTTTCGATCAAGGGTTATTTGCATTAGCTTTCGAACATGCTACCAATATGCTAAATTGCCAACTGGGTGCAGTTGTTTGGAAGTACTATTTACTGTTCAGGAGTAATGCGCATGCGCGAGGATGGCTCAGCTTTTCCTGTCGCTAGTCGCAAGTTATTATACTAATTCAGCATGAAACAATTACGCTTCCCCCTACCCACCGCTTTATACTTTCCTGATGTAATTGTGTTTTGATGTACTGTTTCTTCTCCACCAGTAAATTCAAGCCCCGATAATTACATAGAATAGTTTTGCAACAGTTATGGTAGGAACTAAACTACCTTCGTCCATATCTCTACTGCACACGTACCATGATACAGGTAAATAGGTTAATTTAAAATATTGTTTTAAACTTCTTTTTCACAAACGGGAATAACTAACTCGCATTTAGATACGTTTTCATACACTGATATTTTTAACTACTATTGTTAACAGATATTTACATATAGCAACTATTGCTATCACTGTTACGGAATAAAAGCAGTTTTGCACATTTGTAGGACGAAATTTCTGTCAATGGGGAGACGAAAAAAAATGAATTTATTACTTACTTGTAACTTTCGAGTTCATTGTGCATACATTTCTTGTAAATAACATTCATTTGAATGTTTCTATTGCGTTTTCCTTCAATTTCTGGTCGATTTTTCCATTCTTACATCTCAGCACTTAAAAATGTGCAGACGTTTTTCCATACGTTTGGAGAAGGAAACAAATCCACCAACTTTTTTTAATTCTACAGAAAAAAATACAATACTTGTAAACTGTCTGAGCAGTACGAAAGTATCAGAAGACCGTTTTGAATATTCAGTAGCAATATTGTTTCCTTTCAATAAATAATAAACATATTATACAGTTTTTGTTAATTTCCCACAAAACAGCTTTTTGGATTTGTTTCCTTCTTCAAACTGACGATTCAATTGATATGTAGATAAACAAGCAGAATAGCCAAGTTAAAACTATTTAAGTTAAAAAGTAAAGGAAAATGCGAGATCCACTTGCAATTTGAATAAAATTTTAAATGTGAACATGCTTTGTTTTCTTCTCTTTATATGAGTTAATAAATTTTCGCACGTATTAACCTGTACCTCGTAATGTGAATGATATTTTAAATGCTTTACAGGTAGATTTATTACTTCCTTTAGTTCATTCAGTGTCTTTATAAATCCTGTTTCTTGTATTTTAAGATAGTTTCATTACGTATGCAACGTAAAACAAAAATTCTAAGAGATAGTACTTCTTGTACGGTCTACGAAGTCTAAGAAGTAGTCTTGTACTAAGAAATAACAGGCTATGCTTGTTTATGAAATATTCATAACCAACAAAAGCCTTTGTTGATTTTTTTTCCTTTTTCTAAAAAAAGATAAGGATGTAATTGAAAGATGTGTTGCACATTTTGTAGCCCCTCGTTAGCAGAGGTGGTTCGTGTACGTAGAATTTGAGGACTTCCAAGTAAGAATTAACTTGAATTATAAGAAGTGGTGGACTCTGGTCTGAAACGTTTGATAAAGCAGCGATAGAAAGTCGTTGCGGTGGCACCCTCTTTAAACGAAATCTACCTGCCAAATCAAGATTATAAATTAGAGTTACATCATCTTTTCCCAGAACAAGTCTTCTTTAATTATTTTAATATTACATGTTTTCACATCATTGCCGTTGTAATTCTAATTTCCATCTAAGAGAGTTTCGTCCTTTGTCCAAACTTGACTTACTACAGTCAGTTAGATCTGATAGGAAGAATTTTTAAGTTTTAAACTTACATTTAGAGTATTGTTCCTGTAAATGGTTTGTGTATATTTAATGTAAAGCCAAATAGCTCAAACACTTCTCTTCCTCTCGACAGTAGAAGAAATCGAAATACACAAAAAGGATGAAATGATAGAACAATTATGCTATTGTATATGTTCATTTAATCCTACATTTGTAAGCAATACACACTATTGACTTTCATCATACAACCATACTGAAATTTCCGTGTGCAAACAATAACAACAACGAACTTTAAAAAATTGTAACTTCAGGATCTATTTTGCTAATGATATTCCTTTGATTTAATTCTTATCTTCATATAAAATTCAACTCTAAATTTTATTCAGTATTTACAGTCACTGTGGCGATGAACTTGCAAGTTCCGTAAGCCATATACATTTACTTTATTTAGAGTCACAGCAAGTGATTATAAAAAAGCTGTGGTGAGCTGCGTATCAACAATTCACCAGTTTATCAGGTTTTAATTTAACATACTTCTGTTGCAAATATTTTCCCATTCGCAAACACTCCTGGTACTATAGTTGAGGTTTTCGTTTCTTCATCTTTGTGTTCTATGACATAAATTGCTGTAGCTTAACTTGTGCTCTGGTAAGAAAGTCAATGTTTTGTAAACTCAGTATACTCTTACTATCGTGAGATGTATGCGCATTGGCAATAGTTCCCTTAGAGATCACTCTTCGCCGAGTCTTACCTCACAAGATTTTATTCATCATCCCGTCAATAACTCTTTGTTTAGTCCCCGTCCTCCAATGTTTTACCGTTGGATAATCATTCCTTCCAGAGATGAATCTTCGACAAGTCTCCATTCGCAAGAATTGATGCATCATCTTCTGGATGACTCTTCATGAAGTTCACCGTCTTCTAATGGTTTTAGCATCGTATGAGTCTCATCAAGGTTCATGTCCAAAAATTTGATGCATCCTTCAGTGGATGACTTCGTTGAGTCTCTCGTCCTCTAATGGTTTTAGTATTTGATAACTCCTACAAAACTACTACAAAAGGTTGATGGCAGGAGATCCACCTCAAAAAATCCGGAATCGTGGTCTGACAGCTCCCTCTGACGGCGAGAAGATGCTCCGCAATTCCCCATTGACAACAACAGGTGACGACTATCAAACGCCAGAAACGCCGGTGACAGCTTAGGTGATGATCCTGGGCTACTGTAGTCTCCCGTTGAAAGCAATTGGCATTTGTTCTTGGTCCTACCACGATCTTCGTCCGGTAATCCAAAGCGTCCGCTGTTCGTCGTACGTGGTTTCCTCCAGAGAATAAATGAGTTATCTTGCTGACTCCTTCAAAAAGCAAGAGATTCCCGCACCAACGGATAATGTCTCGCCAAGAGTAAATTGATCTCTCGAATTACCAAAAAGATCTGCATTGATCTCTCGAGCCAACCAAGAGGCGAGAGTCCCTCGGAATATCAAGAGGCAGCCTTTCGCGTCCACCAAGAGTGAGTTACTCTCTCAAATTAATCAAGAGAAAATAGCCCTCTCGCATTTAACATCTCCATTTTCGAATTTCCAAGATGCGGGGTTTCCCTCGAGATACCAAGAGACTAGCGAAGATTCTCGCCAGAGGAGTATGTGAAATATCAATAAAAATAAACCAACAATTCAGTTGCAGGCGAATATATACTTGTGGCTTATTACGGTGATGTACAGAGCTTCTCCAGGCTATGCTAGTACAATAAATTGAAGCAAACACTAGCTTTTTGCCTTCAATAATACATATAACATGAATAATTTATTAGTAAAGAATGTTTGGTAGCTGTCAAGTCTTTATGTCACTTTACTTTCATTTAAAAATCTATTAATAATAATTAAAATAATAAAGAACTCGATTTATGAAAGTTCACAATGTCATGAGCCATCTATTGGGCACGCCGGTGACAACTGTCACTAACCCGCACTGAGGCGTGACCCGGTTGCCGTGACAGTGACACTTCGCTGAGTCACTTCTTCTCTAAAGGTTTTAGCATTAGATAATACTTCTCTCCAGGGATACCTCCTCGTTGATTTCACGTCTTCTAGTGATTTTGACATTCAATAATATTTCCCTCTAGTAAAAACTCTTCGTTTAGTCTCTGGTCGCAAGAATAGATGCATCTTCCAGTGGACAATTCCTCGTTGAATCTCCTGTCCTTAACATCTCTTCGAACTTCCCATTCAACCACCTGTCGTACGTTCACGGTATACATATTTAAAAACAAATTGGTGATGGAGAACAAAACTATTGTTGCCATTCTGTCAAATATCCTTATATGCTATTGACACCATTCGTTGTATGCAGAAAAGCACCATATTTTAAACCCAGAAACGAACTGTTGCGATTTCTCAAAAGCACAATTTATTCATGTATCTTGTATGCCTTTTCTGGTTTCTTGCCTTAAAAATAGTGAATTCAGCGTCGTTCAATTTGGGTAGTTTCCTGCCTTATCCGCTACGGAGCGCTAGGTATTTCTGAAGAGTCACCTTATTGCAATCAATCTAACAAGTCTACTACCAGCGAAAACATTGTCCACCCTCCACCGGGAGAGCCAAGATAAAACTTTGTGTCTGCTGTTCAAAATGGCATACATTTATGGTAATAAATACCTTAATACCGGTACCACCCTTTAAAAAGTGTTCAAGTCACTTATATTTACCCCACATTACTTGCTAAAAGGTGTTTGAAGGGGTGGGTTAACTAACATTAATCTTGAGGTGTAATTCCTTTAAAAACCAAGTAGTAAACATTAAAACAATATTGTTTCTAATATATCTTACACTACTAAAACAATTCGGGTTTTTTAAGAATAAAATTATATTCGCTTTAACAGACTGTAGGCAATAGTGAACACCCCCTCAAGCAGTTAGTCCTTTAAACTGAGGATGTACTGCTTGCTTATTAAATTTCCTAGCATTGCTACCACAAACTTATATCCGAGGAGTGATTGAAACTAGATCAGGACATGGATTCTTACCCCTTATCATACAGAATTATCAACAACTGTTATTTCCCTTGTCATAAAGAAACTAATTGCAGAGTGTGGATAATTACTTGACTCTTTTTAAAGTGAGTTTCACATTGATTGAAATAAATTTGATCAGATTACGATTGCAAAGTCATTGAATGTAGTTTTGTTAAGTTTTTAATTGGTTTTACTTGCCTCGCTGTCTTGAAAATAGTATTTCCGTACAATTTTCTAATATTTTTCTTAATATTCTAGACTGCTGTATATATTATGGGCAACTCATACTTCCTAGTAAGAAGAGCTCTTTCACTTCTACTAAGTACAATGAAAGTTCAACCTTTTATAACTCTTACTGTGGAAGAATTCCTCTGGGGTTACGAAGATCCGTTTTACAAGCTCGTAATGAAGATAGTACCTCGTGAAATGAGATTTCCAGGTGACAACTTTGGGCTTCTAGTGGAGGTAAGTACTTATATTATGAAATAAATTCTCGACTTTCTTACTGAAAGTAAGTAAGCAAATGTTTCACGAAATTAATGGAAATCAAATTGTCGTATAAATCGTATTATAAATGTATATAGAAGTAAAAATTAATATAAAAACAATCTTTTCGGGGGTATAATCTTTAATAATTGTATTAAAAATTAAATAATAAATTCTTATCAAGAAGATAAACAGCCCTACGTTCATCTACCAAGAAAACAATGTGTCCCTGAAGAAAAGCTTTTCGTATTAAGCGGTATTACACCTTAATTCAGTTCACATAACGTGTGCAATGTTTCCCACGTAAACCAACACCAGTCTTTATGTAAGCAAGCATTGTAGTTTCTCTCACAAAATCCTAATTATGTGGAATCAGACTTATCTTCCCTTAAAATTTCCAACTCTAAGTTTCAATCCTTGAACTTTCAACTTAGAACATAAGCACGCTTCAACTTACGTCAGTCTCTCTCTTTAAAAAAACGTGATAGACAAATTCTTCGACTTCGTGCAGCGTCTTTCTTTGTTCTCGGCTTCTACTCATCGATAGAACGTTCTGATATTATCTCCAGAAGAAGATCATGTTTAGATCAAGCATCTGTCTGACACGAGATGGCCGTCACAGTTTGATGTTATTCAAGCTCTGTATGAAGGCCACGAGAAAAAATACACACACGCGGCACTCTGTATGAGCTGACATTAGCCAGGAATAGAACATAAGACTGAAGGAAGAAGGATCCCTAGTAGCAATTTCCTGTTGGGAAGATGTTGGCCAACACTCGTCATATTGCATTGGCTGAATGTATGTTTTGGCACACTTAGCCCTAATATACCCACTCCGCCCCTGCATCTAATAACCGATAATCTTTCAGAAACTTTTTTTTCACACTTTGTGCCCTCAGTCTACATTTCTTAGGCCCTTTCTCAAGCCAAATTCGAATTAGCCGCTTCACTACTCCCAGACACTTTAAGTGCATATAATTAAGCGGTACTTGTGACACCAAACCAATATGCAATTCAGTTAGTACTGTACGTGATTGCTGATGCTCTTTAAAAGCCTGGTCAGTCCTTACGTTAAAGACTTTTCTATATTGCCATATGCTTCTACCTAAGTATGTACCTTTTTGCGTACATTTCTCACACCCAAACAATGAGTAATGAGATACTATGCCTTTAAGAAATGATCTGGCTGGAGCATCAGCTACAATACAAGAAACGCGGAAAAAGTACAGTTTCCCATTTAACACAATACCGTTCTTTTCTAGGTCCATACATTCATCAGCAAACGGGCGGAGATATAAATTTGCATCACTTGGTTTGGAGTCTCCGTAATACAGAGCTACAACAAAAGGTTTCCACACTTACTCTGATCTAAATGGCATAACAACGGCCAGAAAGCTTTTGTTGTACTACCGTGCAAAGACAGACCATCAACATTCACAGTAATTGTCAATAATTACATTTAAGTTTTTCAGCTAACTTTGACAATATAGGATATTTAGCAAGAATTAAACCTTCCAAAACATTTCGAACTAACTGTTTTTTCAGTCCAAGATACACGAAAGATTCTTCTGCATTTTTTCACAATTGATTGTTGCGGGTGTTTCTAACAGTGTTCTTGAATCTAGAGGTAAGTTTGGATGATATGGTTTAAGTATTCGTAAGAGATCAGTTGGTTCACTATGTGGTATGTTGTGTGTTTTGCACCAAGAACTCAACTGCACGCGCAGTTTCGTTATCGGTTCAGAAGACGATGATTCTTCGAAGTCACTTACACTGCTACTTACATCACCAACGCTCTCATAGGAAGTACTTTCACAAGCCACATTATCATCACTATTATGCATAGTATTAGAGTTATTATTTCGTGAGTCACCAACGGACGTTGTAGAAGATTCAACCACAAATTCATTTATTATTGTAGAAGTAGCTTCAGCCAATGCCCTTTGCCTACTTCTCTTTCATAAACCGCTGTACGTGTGGCATTCCCTCTTCAGTTTACCTTTACTTTTGTCTTCGCGATTGTCTGCCTCCATTGCGATCCTTCGCAAGGCGGAACCAGTTACCTATAACAATGTCAATACTGTCCCCTGTGGCACTCTCTGTAACTCTATTTCTGCGGTCAGCATCTGTAATTAGGAAACGTATAGAATATAAGCATTACAATACAAATCACAATTAATAAGGAACATTTATTACAAAACTACCTGTCATTGAACGTAAATGTGAAATTTGTCTATCCTTGTCTGCATTAGTTGAGGCGCTAGTCCGCGTTACAGGTACGGACAAAGTAGAAATAGAAACTAATCAAAATAGAACTATTGGTTCCGCTTAAATCAAAAGTAACACACATGTATGGAATAAGGAGGCAGAGGCGACGATTACCAGTTAAAAGTGAAGGCAAGTTATTTTTTGAATATTTGTATCACTGGAAAGAATGTAATGTAACAAGTGTTCTACCAATGAATTTTAGCCGTAATGACTAATTTTGGCCTAAGCCAGAAGTATGAAAATGCCACAAATAAAATGAAATTAAAAAAAAAATACAACGACTGATTTCTCTGAGTTTTTTTTTTTTTTTTTTTTAACATTTCTCTGACCTTGGCTGAAGCATTGAATCATTACTGATACACGAGGTCAAAGAATTCCCCTCCTTACGAAATTTTAATTGAGAAATCTTTCTAGAATTCCAAATCAAGAGGAACTTCCAATATAGTTCGAGTTGGACTCCAAGAGCAGGTCGTGGAGACGATAGTTCACAATCAACAAATGGCCAGTAGCAAATGTCAACTTTCTCAGTTACGAACTACACATTATTATAGTTCTCAATTTGTAGAACTTTATAACTACTGAAAGTCAATAAGGTTAGGCTTTTTTCAGGACTTTTCCTATCACATCAGGCAAATGCCATGATGGTACCGTCAAGCAGGGTGACTTGGGACAGTAATATATTGAATACCTTGTGAGGTGATAGAACATGAAACTACAAGATTTTGTGTCAGCCAGTAAAATGGATATACTATGAGCGTAAAACGTTTAGTTTGAGGTTGTGATGTTGAACATTGCTAGTTTAGCAAGTGTGAAAGCAAAGTTAAATAAATTGAGGAATTGTCATTACCTACTTGATGTGTGTACACAGAAATAGCCTTTGGAGATATCACATTGTAATGTTTTTTGATTTCTCACATAATAAACCTACATTAACCGAAAATGATTTAAAACATCACTTGAACTCTACTTTTTCCGCCATTAATTATTTCTTTCCTTGTTGTGCTTAATAGGGTGACTTGGGACGGTTTCAGAAATGCCTAACAACTACAAGTGACCTCTTGGTGCTAGAAGGTATCACGATTTTCCCCCTGATAAATTGGAATGTGCAGTTCGAAATGTTTCATCTAAAAAGTTAACAGTACATAAAGCTGAAGAGAGTATGTTGTATCCAAAACAACAATTCAAAGAAAACTAACGAAACAAAATATGAAAAACTTTGGGGGACAGACAGCGTTGACTGAAGCAGATTAAACTGCATTTTAGTGTTTGATAAATGGGGATTTCCCTTAATTTTATGGGATATACGATCTTCGGTAAAAGGTTATTTCGAGAGGATGGGCTGACGGATCAAGAAATTTCGTTAACAATTTTCCTGGAAAGAACTGGACTCGGCTGTTCCTGAAGAGGCATCTGGAGTTTTGTGTGCTCGACTCTCAGAAAACATCAGAACAGCAAGGGTGGACGGTTATTTCCCGTGAAACAGGCAATCGCTATTTTGGTAACTTTTAGGATACCTTCAAACCACAGATGAGTCATTAAGTGATGCTACTGGTAGTGAGGAATATGATTCCAGCACTGAAGAATCAACCAACACACATTCACCTGGTAATAGCAACGGCCACACCACAGGAATGAGCACTGGCACCAAACAGGGTAGGGCTACTAGATCTCAGATTGCAACAATTAAAGATCACAAGAAAGATGATTTTATCTTCGTCTGTTTTGTGTCAAAGAAAGCAACCGAGAAATATTTTGATGGAAAGAAATAATACAAGGAAATTTACTTGACAGAGGCAGTCTTTCTTCGTTCTTCTCGTGAGAAGCAAGACACATTTGTTTACCCTAATAGTGAAGACAGGTCTGTTGTATCCGTAAGTCAAATTAAAACAAAAAGCTCCAAAAAATGGTAAGACACATGTTTTTCCTAGCTCTGTTTTATATCCTCAGTTTAATGTTACTTTATCACTTATATTTTACGTTTTTAATTAATTTTAAAGTTTCTGTATCTTTCATTTTTTTTAAATACATGTTTTTCAGCCCAAGCCGCAGTGAAGAAGGCTACTTGGGGAAACAGGAACGATAAAAGGCTGTCCCAAGCCACCCGCTTTGTAAGGGTGACTTGGGACAACAAAAAATGTTTTAATCAATTACTATCAAAAATGGTACTGCAGTTTTTCATTTATGCAAGTACCAAGAGTCTACATTGAGATACGTTACTGGTGAATAAACATTTCCTATTGGATGCTTTTCAGGAGAAAGCACCAAATCTGTCCCAAATCACCCAGTTCTACGGAACCTGACAAACTACTTCCAAGTTCCTCTCCCCCACCCAGTCCGACTTGAGATGGCCAAAGCACCCTTACACAATATAGGCCCAGAAAATTGCCGCGACAGTACACCCAAATTAGGCCCTAGCCAGCTCCTTTTCTCTACTCCATCGCGGTCTGAGCCACAGACAGAAAATCAAATCAAGGTTTATTACATTCCAAGGCCCGTTTTCTAAGTGTCCCATTGTTTCATTTAACAAGATTTGCCAGGTTTAAATCCTATTTACGAAGAACGGTTTGTGGCTGTAATTTTTTACGCTAAACCTTACATTCTTTGAGATTTTTTTGGAACAATGTATTTTTTACGCATCAAACTTACTTAAGGCAGTCTGTAATGCGAATTGTTGATTATATTTCTGCATAAAAGATCGTGGTTAACCAAATAACAGACAATCCTGTCTACGATACAAAGTGGCAAGCAGTTGAAGTTTCAATATACGATCCGCAATGTGACGGGCATAGGCCAACGTGCAGTTTTGCCAATATAATCTATTTTATCCTTAACCTTCAATCTCCGACGCGCAGGCAGTATAAAACCAAATAGACAGAGGAGCCAGCAGTACCTCTGGCGGATATTTTTTAACTATGAACGCAACTAATTACACTCTCTTCATAAATTCACTTTTTGGTAGCATAAGCGAGTGACAAATTACTCGAGAATGAGGAATCAATTCTTCCCTTTGTTTTCACATTTTAAAACGCACATTTTTATCGTATATTTACTAGTCAACTGCACGAGAGAAAGTGTAGGTCCAACTGTCCCTCCCCAGTCACCCTAATGTTCTTAAAATTGATAGATAATGCGTCTCATCAAAAAGGATGCAAATATGCACATATACCCACTAGAGGTAGTGCTTCGCCGCATAAATAAGACCCAAACAGAGGAACGTTATGTGATGGCTCCAAGAGTTCGGGCTTCAAGCCTCGCTTCCAGACTAAATGCAACAACTGTTGAGACTTATAACAAAAAGTGAAGCAAATGTTAAAACAGTTAATTTTTGAAACCCCGTCGTTGTTGCCTTAGATTGAATTATATTTTAAATATTTGGATCATTGTTG
>JAGDQP010066390.1:0-11285 GCA_022664845.1 Lepisma saccharinum | reverse complement strand
CCCAAATCATCGCCCGGTGATATTATTGTGAAAATGATATTTTTCCTTCCAGCTTCCCATCTATATCTTCAGTATTGAACTCTTCGTCAACTTCTTAGTAATAAAGCTGTAACTTTACTTGCTTCTGTGATCCTACTCACCTGCCTTGCCCCACTCTTACTCATTTTGTTTTTATTCCAAATTATCTGCAATGAAATATAGTTCATTGATGTTCGTTTAACTGAAACAGCTTCAGTTTTATGAACTCATTTTTTAAAATTACGTTGTTTTTCGTATAATGCCTACATTTCTTGCTTTAATATTTTTATTGAATTAACTAATTTGTCACTTTTATGAAGCTACTAATACTCAGATATTTTCTCACCTTTAATGTGTCGGTTTCGTCTAAATCTATATATGAATTTCGTTGTTTGATAATCCCAACACGTTTAAAAATTTCTTGCGGGGAACTATTCATCCTAAAACTCCATTTCCAAAAATAAATACCATCCCGTCTGTACCTAAGTCGAATACTGCATCTCAGATTCTACGAACAAACATTCGAAATGAAATAGATGATTCCTAAAACCGCATCATGTTAAAATATTTTCTTTAATTTCAATTGGTGACAGATTGTCATCTTAAGGTTTTGATCTGTATGTTTTGTGAAGCTGTAAAATTTGTCGAAGTTAGTTAATATTTTCTTTCTTTTTGGATATTATCATATATATTTCTAAATTATTCTACTTTATTTTATATAATTTTAATTACTGTGTTAAGATAATTATACCTAATTTCATCTAATTCAGTCTCCATTGCTACAGTTAGTTCAGTATTGTCACAAGTGGAACTAAAATTGTTTTGCAATATATTACTGTTTCTTATATTTGCTTCTACACTTTACATTTTTCTTCTTTTTTTTATAAATACATTTAATTTAAATTTATATATTTTGCTTCTTGAATTTCTTTAATATTTACCGTTATTCTTATATATTTTATTCTTTTCTATATAAAATGTTGAATACTACTGCAATAAATTTTCTAGGCTGCAAATTATTATAGCTGATATTTTTTCCAAAGTCCTCATGGTGGTCGTGAATCCGACCTGACTGAATATCTAAATAAATACCCTTATAAAAGTTGTTATTCGATGAATAAATAATATTATTTTTATTATAAGCTGTAGTTTTAGGCATGCTTCCGCCCCAAACCTGTAAGTAAAAATCAATTCCCTTGCAACAACACACCTTAGTAGAACGCCAGACTGTAAACTGGAAGAGATGTGTTGTACAGAAGTGGCCGGCCTATTTTGCTAATTAATTCTTCAAATAGAACCCACGAGAACAAATAACAATATTTAAATATGTACTTCTGTAGAAATTTAGAGAGTAGTAAGTTCAATTATTGTATCAGATATATAGAAATATGAAATATAGTTATCTAAATTGCCTAATTATCTAAATGCTGTAAAGTGGCATTGTGTGTTAGATATATGCATATATAATTTCTAAGTAGGGCTTTGGCCTAGCTTATTATTAGTTACTTTCCAGTTAGTGTAGGGTTATGTTGCTTTAGTTTTGAATGTAAATCTGATTTATTCATTTTCACAATAGTGTCTTCGAAAATAATGTCTTCTATGAAACCCTTGAAATGTAGCATTCAATCAAGATATAATCTACTTTAAATACCAAACTCAGTGTGCATGTATGTTAGGTGATGATGTGAGTTAATGAATTGATTAAAACGGTGTTTCATATTTGAACGGTAGTTGTCATTGTCTTGAGAGTTGCTGAGGTTATTTCACTTTATCATCTTAATGCTGCGAAACAATATTTTGTTACCGTACAAAACATATTAGAGTTAGATATAAGAGTTCAGTAAAAAACAATCAATTTAAATTGCCTGCGTTGTTTGCATTTTTCCTAGCACACGAAACAGACAACAGAAATTATGACTAGTTCGAAACTTCAGTTACAGTTAATCTACTTAAATCACGATAGCATTACATTTAAAGGTATTACCTTTCTCATAAGAGTGTTCTTATTTTAAGATACGTCTTTAATCCTGAATTATTCGTTGATGCTTAAAAGCTATTTATGTGTATTGCGTATATTATCAAACGTTTTTCAATGTACATATATTGTAATATAAATTAGGTTGCATAAATTCTTTAAGAAATATCTTATAAATGCATTATTATATTTATTTCAGACAAATATGTGGAATGTTCTTTTCAAGGACTGAAGTGCTACGCCGAAGAACTAAGTTTGTATTAAATCATTTCCTTCTTATTCTGACTACATATTGATACATAGTTTGTCTTAATTGTTTAATATTGAGTTTATAAAACTAGATAATATTTTAGACATATACAATGAAATACTAAATATATATTGGTCTGCATGTATAATCTTTGATACCTAACACTGGTGAACACGTTTCGTAGTTGTTTTTTGAAGTTTTTAATTCTAAGAAAGTAAAACCAATAGGTTTAAAACAAAAGTGTATATTTAAATCATATAATTTATATTTCAACTATTTTATGTTTGTAAACAAAGCGTACTTTCTCTGCTACGTTGTGTCAAGGTCGGAGACTTTCTCTATGGATTCTTTCTCTAACAAATTCATCGCAGCAGTAGCAAACATTCGTTATTTGATTCTATCCAGGGAGTGTTGTAGTCAGTGTTTATCTCGAATAGCTACACATGGAAGATATATTCTAATATCGCCCTCACAATAATTTCTCTATATACCTAATGGTTGGTTTTCCTACAGTTTCGCGACCACGTTGGAACGCAAAAAAATATTCTCATTTCGAATTAATTTCGGTGTTCCTCTTAGTAAATGGTATTTCATGTATTTTCCAACATAGGGTTGATATTACAGTCTTTGGAGTTATTTATATTTAAGGCTTCTCTTGAAATGGGATGAAGTAAACTGCAACAGCGATTACTATAAAAGTTCGCTAAAACTTAATTTACCTGATATGACTAATTCAATATACAATTGCATGAAACTTATAAATTATGAACACTGTCATATCTTATATGAGTTCCTCTTTTCTAAGTTACTTTAATACTCATTTTGAAAGTCATGATAAATTCCTTGTGTGCTGGATTTGAGAGAGAAATAATTGAGACATTTCTAATAGAAAGGCTTGGGGCACGTCTCACATATCTCCATAAGATTTTAAGATTTTAAATTGTTATAGTTCATCAGTTTATATAATTCATGGCAGGTTCTTGTTGAGCTAAGAAAATCAAAATCAGTTCCTGTCAATTCAAGAATATTATAGTTGCCTATTACGAGAGTACTGAATTCTAGTGTTAATATAAACTCATATAAACTCAAAATAATTTTGGTACTGAAATAGGAGACGCAGGTATAATATAGACAACACACACAAATATACAAGTAACATTATTTACAAAAATCTTTACTAGAATATAATCTATACCCAGGATATGGGGTAGTAAACTTTATGCATTTTTTTTAATTTACAGCCAACTTAACTACATTCCCAGATTATTTTATAAGATGCAGCAATATTTCTGTCAGCTCTTAATACAACATACCTTGAATCGAAAAGTTCAGAACCAATATGATTATCGGTGAGGCAAATCTCGATTAATGAGAATGCATGGTAGTTATTGTTTAAACTGTTTTCATACAAGGTGTTTATTTGTGTACGGAGACCGCGTGTATTTTGGAGGTATAAGCTAACATTTGCTTGTTTCCTGGGGTTTCAATTTTTGTCGAGTTCGTTGATTCACTTCCCTCGTCCCTTCTTACCTGAAAACTTAAGTCTCAGCTATGAGAGCTTGATTTACTAGCAATAGAACTTCTGGAGACAATTCCTGACAATTGTAGTCTCCAAATCCATTGGCACTCTCCGAAATTAATTTTGGAAGCAGTACGTGTCTGGAAGTATTAATTGGCACAAAACAATATCGAAGTAACTAAAATAGAAAGTATATAACAGGGAATAGCAATTAAATGTGAATTTAATGGGCAGATATCAGGAAATCGGGTTCGGATCCGGGTTCAAAAATCTAATATACGGATCTTGCGAGTTTCGGATATACGGTCCAATGGGTTCGTGAGATATAAGTTGTAGATTCAAAGACCTAGTATTTGGACTTGGTTACTATTATACCAAACCACCGTAACTCAGTGGTGGAGCGTTCACGTAGCACTCAAGAGGTCGTTTGTTCGATCCCAGCGGCCGACCATTCTCACTGAGTATTTTTCAGGAGTTACCTCAGTCACATCAGACAAGTACGGTGATGGCACCTTCAACATAGGCCTTGGTCGAAACCTTTCCGAACTCTTTCCCAAGGAAGTGACTGTAGCAGCCTATTTTGCTGTTCCATTTTTATTTTCCGCTTTTATTATCTTTGTAATGTTCTGTTTCCTTTCGTGCTCTCCTTAGATTTTTCTCTTTGTTTGGCTTTAGACACGCTTTGGGCGTGTTTCTCTTTATTCTTCGTTTTTTTTGTTTTAAGTCTGTATCTATTCAGGTTTTAATTAGTCACGAAGCATTGACTTGGATTTAGTGCTTAATTTTGATTGGATGCTAGTCAATGCTTGGCGTTTGTTTCTTGCTGATTGGTGTGAATCAGCCCTCTCCGGTTGATGGAAGAACTGCTCTCCCCGCCATGTTAGTTTTAGTTCCATTTTCACCGACCCGAAGGATGGATGTGTGGGCTTTACTGTTGTTTGTATCTCCTGAGCGCAAAATTTAGCTAAGCGAAGAATATTTCAACAGTTGTTCTACTATTTCGTTGGATTATATTCATAGTTGGGACAAGAATAAAAATCGATATAAATGCTACTAAGACTTTTCATCTCTATAAATTTATTTCGAAATTTTCACGTCAATAAATTTATTATTTTGGTTTTAAGATCATTTGTCAATATGGGTAAGATATGCTAAATTCAGTATGGGGCCGCTATTAACAGAATTCCTACATTCTAAGTACCGGGTCGTTCGATTCTAGTAATCAATTGCCAACTTTAGTCTCCCAGTTTCCAATTATATTTAAAATTCCTTGCTAGCCATGTTAACAGCTACCATACATCACGGCAATTAGTCAAATTAACGACAATGTTTGTTCGACCATTTTTACCTACCGTTTTTGATAATTTTGGACTTTAATTCTAAATTTAAAACTTCGAAATGATTATTTAATATCGGTTTCAACTACAGTTAATATTCTGCGTTTAATAGTCACATTTATAACATTATTATTGCGTATTTCAATATTTATTCTAAGAGTCATTTGTATAACGTAGTAATCATCTGTCATGACTTCACGCCTGCTTTAAGGCAAACTGGTTTCTTTTTTCAAGGTGTGTTTTAACTGCTTTAAGGCAAACTGGTTTCTTTCTTCAAGGTACGTTTTATGTAATAACTCAATTTCTGTGTGAAATAATGTGGTAAAACCTTTTCCAAATTAAATAGCAATGTTCTTGGACTATATTGTGAAAATTTCAATAAAATTATTAATTATTATATAAATTATGAACATTTATATCTGCGAAACCAACTTTCGTTTTTCCTAATTAATTCATAATGTAAAAATACTGCACATACAAATTTGTTTCATCTCTATATCACAATCTTTATTCTGTTCTAATCGTAACGAAATTATTACCTCCGAAGGCCAATATTGTGTAAAATCCGATAAATAAATAGAAATTTTCAAATCTTTATATGTCCTTAAACACTTTGAGTTTCTTTTGAAAGAACATAGTTTATATCACATCTCAGCTAACTAGGCATTACTTAAGGTATTTGAATAGCCATAAACAATGCGTGATATTATTTGTGTTGTGCAGTGATTCAAATTGATTAACTTTTACCATGATATTCATTTAAATTTAACTACGTTATCCATAATTAAGTGAATTTTGAAAGCAATTCATACTAAATTATTTACCAATTTCGGTTATACTAGGAATTTGAGACATGCGTTTTAATTAGATTAGGTTTGGTTCATAAATATGTAGGCCAGTGGTAGGATTCTTTCGTCAGCTGTGATGTGAAACATTGGGAAAATAACTATATATTGAATACTGCAGATACAGCTTTATGATATATGAAGTGACTCCATTAAGTGATATGTGTGAAGAGATTATTTGCATTTGCGATAGATAATGACACGACGTTTAGGTTAGGTTTTGACCGCCGTTCGTTGTGTTCGTCGTTTTTATTTCAGGAATTGCGATTCCAGACTACAGGTGTGGGCCATACTAAGGTAAAGGTAAGACATGGTCTTTTGCCACTCTGTAGTAGATTCTTCAAAGTGAGATGCAAATTGAGTCAAACATGAATTGATATGCGAATATCATATGAAATTATTCCCAAGTACAGATTAATTTCTTTGACTATCGCTAATCTGAACCAGCTGGTACTTCAGAGCATGAACCGACGATCTAATTAAAAGATTGAAGGTGTCGCCTTATCGGTATTTCCTCCCTCGTACAGCTTTACTGTCTTTTAGCAGCAATCACAAGGATCTAGAATCCTCTTTCCCAGATATTCTTAAATCAGAAAGATATTTCAGCACCGCTCGTCTGTGGTGTAGAAAATGTTTGGAGCTAGAGTGTAGTCAGATGTACACTAGGCTACACTAGATGAAACACATCACTGACTCTATCCCACTGCTTGTAAAGGGAAGTGGTGGCTCTGAGCTAGAGCGCACACCCCTGCTTCATGATGTCCTCGGTTAGATGTCGGCTCGTGCCATGTGGGTTTTGTTGTGGACAAACAATATGTGCGTGTTTTTTTTGTCAATATTGTTCCGTTCCCATCTACTGTTTTATTCTTCATTGCATTACATTTCTATTATCATTGAATTGGTTTGAGCTAAGATTGCCAAAAACCAATAAAATAAATTCAAAATCAGTATTTGTAAATTGACACTAACGCCTGATTGCAAAGACCTAGACGGAACATTACAAATTAATTTTCCTAAACCTACCAAAGACTAAGTCTAACCTCCTTCTTTGCAATCGATCCTAAGTGTTCAGGAAGTTGTTTGGCGTCATGTTTTGGCTCTCTATCGAACACTAGAATGATTGTGCTTATAGGACAATACGTCAAGTTTAGGACAGGATCTATGCTTTGTATCCGGCCTGATACGATTTAGATCTCGCCATCCTTAGAACAAAGTTTATCATTTGATTATTTACTTGCGTGTAAGGGGTGACCGGGACTGGAGGTCTTACCCCAGAGCATAAGAAAAACGAAACTGGAGCTTATTTGATTCTCAGGCCGAATCAATAGGGTCAAGTTTTATATCGGATCACCTATGTCAAAATTAGGCCGCGTCACCAAAATTGACCTGGTTTCAGTTGTGCCATGCAACTCCTATATAAATAATTACTATTATTGATTTTTTTCAGAATTTTAGAATAATTCGGCACTTCAGTCGTAAAATATTGTTCAATATAATAATACTTTTCAGTATGTCAGTATATCAGTTTTTAGATGTTTCGGTATATTAAAAATTCGGTATTTCAGTATATCGATATGTTCGTATGGGTGATATCGAATTTTCGGTATTCGAAAATATCGATACCGGTATTCCTATATCGATATTTTTCACGGCCCTCATTTCTGGGCACTTTAAGCCGTTGGTCGAGAATATGTGGAGCGCTAACTCCACATTCTCCGTGCGCCGTTCACTGTACGTGCGCATTTTACAGGGTATGCCTTTTTACCCTTCACATAATAAATCGCTTTTCATTGGATATTATCAAATTTGATAAAATAGAAATGCGATTTCTATTAAGTGCTTATCAATCGACCAAAAGTGCGATTGAATCGTTATAGAGGCAATTGCAGATAGAGTATGTATCTTACCCCTACACTTTCTTATTCTTCAAGAAAATGTTTCAAGGGTTTCAATCGTCTTATGCACGTTTTTATAGTGTATAAAAACACGTTTAAAAGAAACATTACGTCTCTATTGTATATTTTTAAACGTTTATTTCAACCTTGGTTTGGCAGCATTTCCAAGTCAGTAAATGGGCTAATATGTATGAGATGGAACCATAAATATTTTACAATGTTTACAGTCACGAGAATGGTCTTAGATGTGTTTGGTCTCAAATCAGAATATGTTAAATAAAACCCACAACGTCATTGCACATCCATTGCTTTTCTAGGTAAGACTGAGAATTATGAGAGCCCTCTCGAAGGTCCCTTGAATTCCTCAATTATTTTCCAGATATGACAATTTCATTGTTTTTATTCTTTTTCTGTGCGTATATTATTTTCTGCTTACTATCCGCTCAATTTCCCATTTCCTTTCTCTTGTTTTGCGATATTTTGCCATGCCATTTTGGCTTGCATTCTTTCTTTTCAATTTGATATCTAAATATTCTTTTTACAACATTTCCGTTGATGCCTTTGGGATATGTTTACTTGTGGAACATTGTTTGCTTTAAATGAATAAGTATCTGATCTCCAATCTTCTGTCCTTTTTTTTTTTTTTTTTTTTTTTTTTTTTTAGTTAGGATATTTTGGGCTGCAATATTTGTCTACATCTGTTATGTTGTTTCATATTTCCCTTAGCCTCACAGCTTTGTAATACATATGCATCGTATTATTGCTTATTTCTGTTTTGCATTCAGTAGCTTTCTCCGTTTCTTCAATCTGGGGTTACCGACTAAACGTTCAGCAGGACTAGCTCTTAGTCGATGAAAGATGTGTTCTTGAGAACCGGTATCGGCCCGCTTCTTCATCTACCTACCACGTATTGCTCGTATGCTTGCACATCCAACGCCTCAGTTGTAACCAGTAATCCTCAGCCACTAGCAATATCGGTTACACACTGTATTCCCTATATCTCTAAGGGAGGTATTTTCTAGTTCTTTACATCTATATTTCTCACCACTGCTGTTACCTTTTTTATTATTCTGGGAATATTAGTAACTATACCAAGTTCCTAGCTGGCTGCAAGCGGCATGGACATTTATCTTTACAAGTTTCTATGCATCAAGTGAGCATGCTTTCAAACGAAGCTTACGACCTTTTAAATTGTGAGGGAATTCTCCATTAGAGTAAAGAGAAGTAAGGATAAATTAAAGCTCAATGTCTGGCTGTGCTCAATGGATGATATAGCTTTGAACGTTGTGGGAGTGAACATGCAACAGCCATGTGATCTTAAGGTTCCTTTTTCCTTGGAAATAGTGTAAATCTCTGACGCTAGATGGCAATGCAATCTCACATATCTACTATGTACAAATTTCAAACATGAGTGGAAGACGTAGTTTTCATTTAAAAACTACGAAACTTCGAACTTAGAATCACTTCACCAATAGATAGGGCAACATACGGGCGATGTTTTTTATTTTCTCAATTGTACATTGTTGCGAGACCTCCATTGTTGGCAAAAAGACAAATTTCGAACATCAACGGAGAGCGTAATTTTGAACGTAGAACTACAAAATTTTCAGCAACTGAGAACTCCACCATTACCTAAGGCAAGGTACCGGCGAACTTTTCGTACTCCCGAAAATACATTGTTGAGAGACCTCTATTGTTAGACAAATTAACAAGATTACGACAACAGTGGAAAGCGTAATTTTGAACGCAGAATAACGAAATTTTCACTTACCAACACTCTCTTAATAAATAAGGCAAGTAGAGACGAAATGTTGATACATCCAAATATACATTGTTGAGAGAGTTTCATTGTTGCAAATAGATATAGACTATGTACAAGTTACAAACATCAATGGAAGACTTAGTTTTCATCAAAGAACTACGAAACTTCGAACTTAGCATCACTTCACCAATAGATAGGGCAACAAAGGGAGACTTTTATTTTCTGTATTGTACATTGTTGCGAGACCTCCACTATTGGTAAAAAGACAAATTTCGAACATCAACAGAAAGCGTAATTTTGAACGTAGAACTACAAAATTTTCAGCAACTGAGAACTCCACCATTACCTAAGGCAAGGTACCGGCGAAATTTTCGTACTCCCGAAAAATGCATTGTTGAGAGACCTCTATTGTTAAACAAATTAACAAGATTAAGACAACAGTGGAAAGCGTAATTTTGAACGCAGAATAACGAAAATTCTAATTTACCAACACTCTGTTAATAAATAAGGCAAGTAGAGACGAAATGTTGATACATCCAAATATACATTGTTGAGAGAGTTTCATTGTTGCAAATAGATATAGACTATGTACAAATTACAAACATCAATGGAAGACTTAGTTTTCATCAAAGAACTACGAAACTTCGAACTTAGAATCACTTCACCAATACCTAAGGCAACAAAGGGAGATTTTTTATTTTCTCTATTGTACATTGTTGCGAGGCCTCCATTGTTGGCAAAAAGACAAATTTCGAACATCAACGGAAAGCGTAATTTTGAACGTAGAACTACAAATGTTCAGCAACTGAGAACTCCAGCATTAGCTGTGGAAAGGTTCGGGCAAAATTTTCATACCCCTAAAAATGCATTGTTGAGAGATCTCTATTGTTAGCCAAAGATACAAGACAACATTGGAAAGCGTAATTTTGAACGGAGAACAATGAAAATTTTAATTTACTAACACTCTGTTAACAACTAATGCAAGTAGAGACGAAATGTTGATACATCCAAATATACATTGTTGAGAGAGTTCCATTGTTGTAAAATAATATAGACTATGTACAAATTTCGAACATCAATGAAGACTTAGTTTTCATCAAAGAACTGCGAAACTTCGACCTTAGAATCACGTCATCAATAGCTAGGGCAACAAAGGGAGATTTTTTATTTTCTGTATTGTACATTGTTGCGAGACCTCCATTGTTGGTAAAAAGACAAATTTCCAACATCAACGGAAAGCATAATTTTGAACGTAGAACTACAAAATTTTCAGCAATTGAGAACTCCACCATTACCTGGGGCAAGGTACGAACGAAATTTTCGTACTCCCAAAAATGCATTGTTGAGATACCTCTATTGTTAGACAAATTAATAAGATTAAGACAACAGTGGAAAGCGTAATTTTGAACGCAGAATAACGAAAATTCTAATTTACTAACAATCTCTTAATAACTAAGGCAAGTAGAGACGAAATGTTGATACTTCCAAATATACATTGTTGACAGAGTTGAGTTCCATTGTTGTAAAAATATATAGCTAAACTATGTACAAATTTCAAACACCAATGGGAGTTTTTATTAAAAAAGCTACGAAACTTCGAAGTTAGAGTCACTGCACCAACAGTTAGGGAATATATTTTCAATTGTATATTTGAACGTAGGATTTTGAGCGTACAGTCACATAA
>JAGDQP010066387.1:0-11285 GCA_022664845.1 Lepisma saccharinum | reverse complement strand
GATAAAATGTTATTTATTAGTCATTCCATATGGATCGGTTATTTATATTCCAAGATTTCTCCATTGAAATTGCTTGTTGTAAAAACTTAGCTTAAAAATTCAAACTCTGTTATTTTTATTCTACAGTTGTGAACTATACAGATATCTATGGCCTGAGCCCTTCAGAAGTCTAAGTACTTTTCCGGGCAAAAAATAACAAAGGAAGGTACCATAGCAGCATTCTCCTGCATGTGTCTCCTGAATGCTCGATCCAAAATCTGCGATGTGAACAAGGGGACCATGGCAGTTGGAGAAAATTGAAATTCCAACTGACCGTGCAATTAATAATGGAATGGAATCGATGAAGGGTTTTTTTTTTTTTTCATAAAATCAAACTCGGGGCTGACCGAGAGGTTAGAGTGCTTGCTTTCTGTGCGAATGGTCAAAACCCCGTCGCGGAGTCTATTGAACGGAGTGGTTCGAAGCCCACTTTACTAAAACACATGTAGGTTTCGTCCTTAGAAGCGTACCAGCTCGTTTAGGACGTTAATAACAATTCACTAACACTCATAAAATCAAACGTGCTTCATTATAATCTATTGAATTCCAAAATAATAAACAATTTTGTAAACAGAATGAAACGAGCACTCAAGCGTTATGTTACTAATAATAAGTCATGCCATGATTTAAGAAAATTGAAGGTTCTACCACTAGACCGGAGAGAATGCAGAAGCACACTTCAATTAATCACAGTGATTCGTCTCACTGGAAATCAAAATTGACGTGTTTTGGAATTTTAAAAAATAATATATCAGTGGGATCCCTAGCAGCACCGAATACCGGCCAACATCGGCCCAATATCGTCCAGTACTGGGCCAATATTGTGTGCTGCTAGGGATCCCTACTTAATTCGCAGCGTGAGAAGTTTTCTTTTCCCCACCCCCTGTATGATATCGTAAAGTTCGATCGAAATTGAGATAAAGCGCGAGACACCAACATTATAAAGGTAAATTCTAAGACAATCTATAGTGGTCCAGTACATACATATCTATCTTTTTATTTCATCATCATATTCAACCGTTTTCTATCCACTGCTGGAAGAAGGCCTCCCCCTTTTCTTTCCACATATCTCGGTCTGATGCTATCCTCATCCATGTAGTTCCTGAAAAACGCTTGATTTCATCTACCCGTCTTACATTTGGACGTCGTCTCGGTCGTTTGTTTTCTCTCGTATGTTTACTTTTATGATGATGAAATTTTTGTCAATCTCTCCTGCCTTTCAAGCTTTTTTGAAACTTTATTTCACTATTAGAAAAAGTGAAGTTCTTTGTAATTTTACAATTAACTGGTGTAGGCCTTAAGCGAATTAACTTTTAATTACTTCTTATGTGCTTTTTTTTTTACTTGCGATCAATATTTGAACAATTCTTGTACATTAAAACACTTTTTTCACATAAAATTAAATATATAATTAAATACGGTTTATAGTCTAGGAAACTCGTTTCGGGTGAGTGGGGGGGGGGGAAGGGGGAGTGTAACTGAAAGCAGAACCCCTATAGTGCAGGTGAAGCCTATCGTTTAATTTTAATTAATTTTGATTCTACGATTTGATTTATTGAAATATTTGTTCTGCAAAAATCCACCTCACTCACTTTTTTTTAACCATCTGAATTTCGAAAAATACACTAAATTTGTCACTTTTCTCATTTTTCGGTAAACGTTGTTAATTTCGTGATACATTGGATTTTGTAATGCCACGATATTGCCAAGAGTTGTCGAATTAAACATTTTCACCGTCAGTTGACTCCACAAGTATGTCCTGGATTATAAGTGATCGTTGTAACTTGACAACTCTTGGTGTGAAACCGTTTTCCACACCATACAAAAAACAGACGGGTTTACAGCAACACGGGTGCCAGTCATATGACCGTAAAAATGTGTTTGCGGTCCTGCTTCCGTTACATTAACGGGATTATTCTGTAAAATACTGTTCTACGGTGATTCCTTTCTTCGTTTGACCGTAAAGACACTGGCAACAGAGAAGGCTTTGATGTGACTTGTTTTTACGGGCCTTCTTAGCCGTAAAACGAACGTCTCTTTATCCGTGAACTTGCATCTTTCAGTCTCCACCAAATAAGTGGATACATTCACCGTCTTGTAGTCAAAAAGTCTCGAATCTATCCCTGATGAAGACATCTTGTAAGTACAAGTATATGTACAAGTAAATGCCAATATCTTTACTATCTCTTAGTGCGAAAGTTAGTTTTACGTTGATGTACTTTCGTGCATATAACAAACAGATACATTTAAAATAATAACATAGTATTCAGGAAATTCTCAAAGTACTACATTATGAAACATTATAATACAGAAAAGCAAATGGCGGAAGTACATGAAGCTACATGTACACACAATGGATCCCTATGGACTTTTATAGTGACATATCAAAATGTGTATCGTACCCAACATATCAGGGTAAGATGCCCACTCATTTGGGGGAAGATGTCTTATATGACCATAATCATGAAATTAAAATTATGGTCATATATGGCTTTATTATCTATAATACAAGTAGAATACATGAACAAATATAGAAGTATTTCGATCTCTCTTCAGAAAATATTTGTTACAAAGCCATCACCTTGATGGCATCTGATTGAAAGAGCAGAATTCTCTACCCTATATGAAAATGAGACATACAAATATAATGCAGTGATGATTTTGCGTTTTGAGTAAAATAAGAAAATAGTTCTTTAACATATGACATACACTCTATTAAATATGTACCGGGCAGTCGTATCTCAGTTGGTAAAAGGTTGGCTTTGCGTAGTCCTGGGTTCGATCCCCGCGGTGACCATCCTGACTTCCAGAGTTATCCTCAGTCACACAAGCTTAATACTGCGATGGTGCCTTCGAAACTAGTCCTGGCCGACTTCTTTCCCACATCCTTCCCCCACCCCTATTCCGGCCTGAGCCTTAGTTGCGTAGAGGCCATAAATGACATTGAACGTAGACTACCACTTACAATCAATTCAAGAAGAAAAGTTCAAAGAAATGAGTGTCTAACCAGCAAACAACGAAAACAGCCTTATTTAATGTAATGTATTTGCGTAGTGGGAATCTATCGCCAGCCTTCCAGGTAAGACGCCACTTCACCTATTTCCCGCCACACACATGACTTCTTAATGGTACAGTCAAGCAAGTACTTCAAAGTAAAAAAAATGTACCCAATCCAAGTGGATTTTCTACCCTGCCATGGAGTGTAGTGCTATCCTAAACTGTTTACTGACTAAAGCAAATTATTCAGGTACAAAAATTAGAGGTATTTTCATTTTAAAGGACTTGCTTTGTCTCCACATGACAGATTACCCGATATTCAATACAGCCCCTTAGAGAGCATACTAACTAAAGTATACACAATGAAAGAAGAGAACCGAGTAAAGACGCGAGAGGAAAGAAACTAGGCTTGGTTTTGCGGAGAGAGAGTGGAAGGACAGTTACGATGTTGCCAACTTTCTTCCCCACTCTCTTTCACAGCGCAAGCGGAGAGGAAAAAGAAAACTTTCTTGGACGCTGTTCAGGAGCGAAGACAGCTTTCTCGTGCGACTTAACTACAACGCAGCCCAAAGAGGAAATAACATGTGGCAACAGTGTGTATGACGTTTGGCTAAGTATCCAATGTAGCGACTGTACC
The DNA here is from genome assembly GCA_022664845.1 of Lepisma saccharinum. NCBI lineage: Eukaryota > Metazoa > Arthropoda > Insecta > Zygentoma > Lepismatidae > Lepisma > Lepisma saccharinum. Next base: position 7,612 of record JAGDQP010066387.1, on the reverse strand, counting down.
CTCTTGTTGGAAGGCGGGCAAAACCAAAGATAGAGCCTATACTCTCATTACTAGTACAGTTCTTTCACGCCATACAAGTTTTCCATGTAGAGACGTAGTAATGGAACGCATCTTCTCTGAAAAGACTTTGTGTGTGTGTGTGTGTGTGTGTTGGGGAGGGGGTGTTGCGTGCATGGGCGTGCTCGTACAAGTAAATTTAAAGATTTGTTGTGTAATAGCATGAGCCCATAGCTCATACGTTCCATGAACGTCTGTTCAATTAAAAAAAAACATTTAGGATTTTCATGTGTTGTTATTGAGTTTCCAATTCGTCACCGAAAAGGGTGTATTTAGACTGTCACGTAAACCAAAAATAAAGTACATACGTAATAAAAGTAAAATTGACTAATTTCACAGGATTGCCAGCAGAAGAATTTCTTGAAGTAGTAAGTAACCTTAAAATAAAAGTTATTACAACAAGATGTGTTCTCCTTATTTCAATATGCTTAGTAAAGAAAATGATTTTGTTTTTCATGTGTACGAATATTTTATTTTCCTTAATAAAATAAAATATCATTATATATATATATATTTCTGGGTATTATTACTGCGTATTATCTGCAACAAAATTTCCAGAAAACATGTACCGACCGATCGATGGAGATCAGTGAATTATAACCTAGCAACGGTGTTTCAGAGTTACGTAAACAATAGCTATTTGTAATGAATTATTTAGAGGTTGTTTTGTGTATGTGTGTGTGTCTGTCTGTGCTTGAGTATTTATGAATGAGTAAAATGCCCGACGGACTTTAAAACGTTTTCATAATTTACCACAAATAGAATATAAAGCACGGAGAGACCATTTGGATTTTTCGTGTATTCCATCATAATTGCGAGATTACTCATTCGTTGTTCTGATTTTCCCTACCTATTTACATGTCCTGATTTGTGTGTGAGATGAAAAAAAAATGCACACGTATGGTACACAGGGGGAATTCGGGTCACGGGGTAAATTGGATCATTTTAAAATATGTATATTAGCGCGACAGGGGTGAACTGAATACAACGCCAACACAGTGCTGTCACCTTGTAGACGAATGAAAAACTGTTCTAGGTCTTTCGTGACCTGGCGCCATTCGCTCTAGGAAAGCATCGCTCTGAAGATCATTTTCACCCAATGTATCAATATGCAATTTTGGTAGCTTAGGTTTGATTAAATTTTCATTTACGTTCTAAACGAGCTATTGCGCTTCTATGAGCTGAGTTTTTGCTTACGTGAGCTCTGAAGAGACCCTGGAGGGAATTGAATCCATGAACACGCACACAAAAATCGATAGCCATAACCTCAAAGAAGTATAAAATAAACGTATATTTTTTACAGTGTGGTTACAACATTCTTTATGGAAAGCTTCGGTGCTGAAAAGAAAAACGTAATTGAAGGGAAATGAGTGCAAAGGTACAAAATGGCTGCATTCAATCAAGAAAGAGCAAGTCAACACTTAAAACTAAAAGGAAAGTGCACTAGCCTGAAAAATGGTTTACTCTGAGGACCCTGGCGTTACTTGCAAAATATTCATGTCGATCTGCAGTTCCGCAAGGCATTGTGCTTTTAAAAACAGCACTATATACTTAATCCCAGAAGCAGCATTAACCCCTTTCTCTCAACGATTCTTCTTGGAAAGTTGTTCTGTTCTCTCTCCAGAAGGGAAACTACTTATTTTTTTTTATGAAGAAGAAGACAAGCAAAAGTTGAATTTTATAGTAGTTTAATGGTCTATTAGTCAGCGGATTTTGTAAAGAGTTATTCGGCAGTGCATTGATTATGCGTGCGAGATCAGGGGAAAGTAGCAACGCACCATGCGAGTTGCCTAAAAAGGAAAGGTCACTATTTCCCCGCAACTTTTTCTTATCCATTTTTTAAATTTAAAAAATACAGAAAATAGAACATATAAATTATTCATATCCACAATAATAATAATAATCCAGAAATTAGGAAGTAGGAACCGCGTAAAAGATATTTTTAATTAATTAGACTCAAACACAACGCTGATTTCTTTCTTTCTTCTTTATGACGATGATAATCTTTCTGCCTGGAGCTTGATCTATGACAGGAAGGTCCCTAGGCAAAAAGAACTGATCGTTTCTTGATTCCGAATATCATGTCAACGAGGGATAAAATTTTAGTATTTCTACCCAAACAGGTAGTAGGTGAAACTTACCTGCAATCACTAGTTTTAGGACCCCCCCCCCCCTTTATAATTTATAACAAATCGAACACTGGTGGTTTGACATTTCCTTCAATTGTATGAAGATAACATTCTAGGAACGGGAGCCACATTTTTTAACGTAGGCTCCGAATAACTTGTGTCCCTTCTCGGTTATTGAATCCAAGACCATTTGTTTGGGAAGATGCTGGCGCATCTATACACTTACCGGAGGTATTTCCTTTTTCATAATGTCAAAAAAAAATGGTCGAAAACTATGCATAAGATCCTAATAATAATAAATAAGGCAAATTAATACTTTCGAATTTTCATCCTAAACTACAGACCAATCGCAGTCCTTAAAGTGCTAATTGAAATTCGGAAATGATAACATTGTTCTGCAACGAATCAAATGACATTATGCCAACAGATCGCAGAGAATGGGGGATACCTTCAGGAGTACAGCGATAATTCCATTCAAGACTTCATTTCTACTCTATAATGGAAGATGCAAGGTATCTATAACGTTTAATAGGTAAAATATTACCATATTTGCTAATTTTGAGTTAATTGCAAGCAAAACTTTCAAATGCAATTTATCCCAGAGTATTCAGGGAAATCCCAATATAATGTTGCTTTTTTCTTCTTTTGTAAATAGAATTAAAATAATTTTTAAATGTTGTGTCACTTGACTCACGCTGGCATTTAAGATTAGTGTAAAGCAACGATCTCCAACAAAAGATGGCAGCACTACCTCCGTATATTATGTCTAATGTATTTTTATCGTTGCACGAAATTTCAATGCTGCTCCTACAAATTCAAGACTGGAGACTTCTAACTTTCAGGGAAGAAAGTTCATAACCAATTCAAGAGTTCTATTGTTGCCAATTTTTTATTTTCGTTTTAGTTCATTGTTGAAAGAGCTTCATTGTTCTAGGTTTTGATATTTACAACAACAATCAAGTGATTTCAACAATGAAGAAAAACGAAAATAAAAAATCGGCATTGATCGAATTCTTGAATTGGTTATTAACTTTCGTCCCTGAAAGTCTGAACTTTCTAGACTTCAATTTGTAGGAGCAGCATTGGAATTTCGTACAATGACAACAAAAATACATTAGACATAAACGGAAGTTGTTCCCGTTCTGCCATCTTTTGTTGGAGATCGTTACTTTATATTTACGTTAAAGAAACTGTTAATTTTATCACTAGACCGTGGAAAATGAAGCGGTATGCTTATCACAGTGATTTGTTCCCTCTCAAATTCAAAATTAAAGTGTTTAGAGATTTTTCAAATTGACCAATCAGTTATGAAATAAAGTGAGAAGGAAAGATTTTGAAGAAATTTTCGATCACTTTTGGTCGCGGTAATGTAGACTAAATTTGCTCAATAATAGTGTTTTAAATGTGTCATGGATTCAAAAGTATTAAGAATGCACGCCGGCCGCGTGGCCGAGCGGTCTGCGGCTGTAGGCCATCGGCTCGAAGGTCCCGGGGTTCGAGTCCTGGCAGGGGCATGGGTGTAGATTTTAACAGCTAAAGGCGAATCGTAACGGGCCGAAGTCCAAAGTTACTAGACTGGCCCATATAAAAAATAAATTAATTAATTAAGAATGCACAAGGTATAGAAATTATATCAAGATAAATACACCGAATTTATTTTCAGAAAAGCAATCTAAAAGTGTTGAAAATGTGTTATTTTTTTATAATGAATTCGCGAAACTGATTTTTCTTCGGCTCAAAAAAGTTTACTTATCGTTAGAATTCCTTGTATCTTGCGATCGTCTTTCCCCGCATATATATTACGCACTGCAAATGAAGTGATAATCTAAAAGCCGGAACCTAACAAAATAATAATAGGAGTTTATTTTTGAAAATGAAAACATAAGCAAGCAGACATCTCACGCACAAGCAGATAGGATGGAATGAAACGAGGAACGAGCTGGAATCTGACAGGTAAAATTACAGGACGAAGTATAATACCTCGTGAGATAGTTAGGTAACAAGAGGAGTTACTTCCTTGTTTTACGAGTAGGTGACGACATACATGAACGAAGTAGAAGAGTCTTTACTTTCGAATCTTTGTTTTTTAAAAAAATGAACGAAAGTAGAAATAAAACAAAATGAAGGCGCCAGTTTGTGTGCCAACAGAAACAAGAGGGACCATTTGGAGATGTTTTGCTGCCACAGTTCATATTATTTTTCTCTTTAGGCAGCGGAACTTTATCCAGTTGACTCTTCCTAATTTGATTCCGTAGTAGTAGGCTGTCTAGCTCTTTATAGATAAATATATAAGGTACAGCTGGGAGAGATCGCGCACCAATCAAGAAAAATTCACTAAAATTCTATTTTTTATGCAAACGTCTAAAAAATTACAGAATATATTCGTTAGTATCTTATACACAGTTACATTCTATTAATGATGCTCTTCACACAGAGTATTCCTCCGTCAAGCAGTGAGCCAGGAGGACCAAAAATGACACAGAAATCTACTCCTGATTTATACATAACTTTGCGCGATCTCTTCTCTCATTATATTAAATGAATGTACTGCGCAGACTCCTACTTGACGCTTGCGCAAACTACAAAGAATTAGGTCAGAAGTAGCCTTGATGTATAATTAATTAATATTAAAACATTTCCTTTGAAAATATACACAACGCTAGTGAAACTTCAAGCACTTAGCTTCTATCGTAAACGCAATAAAACTTTCTGCAACAACTCTCTATAAACACAGGAATTCAACTGACGAGTCTGCCAGTAACGTATTCGTTTGTTCTTCACTCGCAACACGTCAGTCCAATTCCTTTTTCGTCTTTCGAGGACCTGCGCAATCTCTCCTACCGCGCGATCTTTGCCAGCTTTACCCTGCACTGTAAAAGAATAATATAGGTATTTTGTACTTTTTGTATAAGATAGCTCGGGTATATTTGTCACTTACAAATTAAGGTCTCCTGGGTTCGGAGTCCACTTTAAACTATAAGTCCCGTACTTAGGACGTCATCTTCGTCTGATGGAAGGCAATGACAAGCAACGATTAGTTCACCTTTCTCGGGGATCAGGAATCATCATCGTTATCATGACATAATGTAAGGATTCACGTACAACTACTTTGAATATCGTATTCGTATTATTTTAAATTAATACTTACCCGTTATCATAATGTTATTTTTACCGTGCCAGCGTAGCTCAGTGGTAGAGCGTTGGTCATGGGTTCAATCCCAGCGGCCGACCATCCTGAGTTTTTTTTAGGGTTTTTCCTCAGTCACACCAGGCAAATGTCGGGATGGCACCTTTGACATAGGCCCTGGCCGACACCTTCCCTAGTCCTATTTCCTCCCCTATCTCGGCCTGAGCCTTAGATGCCTACAGGCCATAAATAAAATTGAAATCAATATTACCTTTGTTTATTCTATCTTTCCGTGATTTGTAAGTTCATTACAATACATGGAAATTTAATTTCGGGAATAACTGTGGCGTTCTGGTGATATGATTCGTGTTCTGCCCGGAGGTAGGTTTATAACTCCAAGATCCCTCGACAAGGTGATATGATGATGGTTTGTCATTGCACTTAATCGCATGGAACTGACATGTGGAGGACAGAACGTGCAGTTTATAATGGATTTAGATCCATTGCATTCAGTATACCCAACCAGGAATGTGGTTTTAAAATTATTTTGATATTCCAACATTTAGCCCTTAAAACAACCTTTAAGAAAATCGTTTCTCACTCTGTTCTATGAGTCAATTAATTCTCGTTGCAATAACTGAAGTTCAGGTATGTAATCACAATTGCGATTGTATTACCAAAAGATTTACAACAGAAATATGTTGAAACCAAAAAATATTCATGAAACCGTACATATATTATTACAAACCTTTTCGGTAACAACCGTACCTTCACGGGCCGATCCTACATGACAATTTATTCTTTTTACACTTTAATAAATTCCCATAGAGCAGTGAAAATATGATTATTGATTAAAATACATGTGTGTAGCACGTGACGCTAGATGTTATTTAGATAAACTTTATAAACTTACTAATTATAACTACGCTAAAACGCAAAGTGCAAAATAAATAGCCATTCAATTATTTCTTCAAGCAAGGTAAACTAACTACCACAATGTTTTCTGTTTATATAAAACGTATAATTGCTGGACTTTGTCCGCTTTCCATTAATGTGTGTACACATGATAACATGATTGTAGCGTTCTCCTCGTCTCTTGCCTTAGGTATAAAGATAACAAGAAGTTCTGGGTATATAACTAACGAAACATTTAATTAATTTATTACATAAACTAGTGTGAGATTTTATTGGTATTTCTACATAATAATAAATACAATTTAATTTTTGCGTCCCTTCCGTTACAAAATTCTGGTGGAAGAGGAGTTGTAAAATTAGGTGATTGCTACAAAGAACCATATTTAATTATAGTCAGTGGCGGCCTTAGGTACGGGCGAACCGTGCAACCGCCCAGGGACCCGCGCTGTCGACAATTAATTAGTAGTTTTGCCTGCCTGGCTGCCTGCTGGAGTCACCTAAAATTCTGCAGTTGTAGTTCTTTATCATATGCAAATAAAATATGCAAATAATTTACCAATCTTAGTATTTGTTTACTGCGTTTTCTTTATTTTCAAATTGAAATTTGTTTATTACAGTTGACTGATTTGTATATGTCGAAATAAGTGCATAGTAAAAAACCGAACTGTGTGATAATCTACCCGAAATATTGTATTGCACTGAAAATAATAGCCATGATTCTCGTTACTGTTGCGTCTGCCGAGAGATGCTTTTCTAAGCTGAAGCTCATCAGAATCTATCGAAAGAGCACCATGACTCCAAGACCGGATGTCAGCTCTCACTCTTCCGTCTATAGAAAACGACGTTGCATCAGCTCTAGATTATAGCGATTTGATTAAAAATTTTAGCAACAAGAACAGTCGCAGAATTAGTCTTTAACTACAAAAAAAAATACTTGCCTTGTTATTGTAAAGCTGACTATTGTGATTTCCTGGGGCCTCTTGATGAGCCATTACCCAGGGCCCCACAAAGGCTAGGGCCGCACTATAATCATAGTTGTTATATCTAAATTCAGTTGTTTTGGATTTGTTATAACTTTCAGTAGACACGCTCCGTGGCAACATGCATGCTTAATTCGGTATCTCTCACGTGGCTTAACTCAATATCCGTGGACATAGACCAAACTGTTAATAACGGTGTCTTGGGACTTTTGTCCCCCTGAACATGATATAAATGAACCTCATAATTTCACTGAATATCATAAAATATAGGGGAGATGTAAGATACATTTGCTAAAAATTGAATAAAATTTAGTCGGAGCAAGTTTGAGATTTTTTTTCTCATTATTTTAAACAGTGTATTAATCTTTGGTAACAATAAATACATTTCAAGAAAGTGCATGTAA
>JAGDQP010066386.1:0-11285 GCA_022664845.1 Lepisma saccharinum | reverse complement strand
TTTATAATCAATGTGTCTTACCTGTGATGATATACGGCTGTGAAACTTGGACATTGAATGCGCAAACGACTCAAAGATTGAGAGTCACACAAAGAGCAATGAAGAGATGCATGCTAGGAATAACCAGGAGGGACAGGAAGACAAATGAATGTATTCGCGCACAAACAAAGGTAGAGAATGTAATCAAGACAGCGAAGAAGCTGAAGTTGAAATGGGCCCGTCACATAGCTAGACGAACAGATGGAAGGTGGACGACAAATGTACTACATTGGATTCCTAGAGAAAAGAAACAACCTAGACGACGTCCAAATGCAAGATGAGTAGATGAAATCAAGCGTTTTTTAGGAGCTACATGGATGAGGATTGCAGCTAAGCGAGATATGTGGAAAGAAAAGGAGGAGGCCTTCATCCAGCAGTGGATAGAAAACGGCTGAATATGATGATGATGAAGAAGTTCTAATTTCAAGGGAAAGTAATATTATGAATTTATCACAGTCGTTACTCTCATAAAAAATGAACAACTGCGGGTTCGGCCCACTTGCGAAATCAGACGATATAAAATATACTAAGTTTAATAATTCTTCATAAGCTTTACAGCGTGCCACACGTGGTACGCGTACCACAGTTTGAAAACCCCAGTTCTAGATGATAACATAATTTCGCAATAAAAATTTCGGAAAATAGTTTTGTTCTAGTTGCACACAATATATAATTGATTAAACTGAAAAATAAAACCTTGAAAATCTACAGGCCAGATTGCTAATCTAGAGGAGATTGTGTCCTGTTTTTTCCTTACCAAAATCTGGTCACCCTGTGTCACACCAACAATATAAATAAAACATTACACACAAACACACACACATATATATATATATATTCTCCATGAAAACTATCAAAATCTTTAGAATAGTTAAAGAATATATAACTGTTTAGAATTGAGGCACTCAGAAACAGAAGTTGTTAAGTGAACGGCATTTTCATATGACTTAACAACTTTTGTTTGTGAATGCCTCAATTATCTTCGAAACTGTAGAGGTTTGCACTTATCCAATGTGATGGAACGCTGTAATATTGCATAAGCAGCAGCTTTACTTTAGATACTCCCGCCTTATTTGTTCAAACTGTCATAATTTTAGGTTAAGTTATAATACAATCGATTAGACAGATTCGTAATGCACAAATAAGTTGCTATACGTTGTTTTTATATCAGGTTAGCTCACTTCACTAAAGTATTTAAAATACATTCATTAATTTGCATAGTAAAATATCAACTAATTAGCACTTTATTTAAGTAGCGGAATAATAACTTTAGTAATTAAACGGAAATTAGTGTATAGAGTGCACTGCCTAGTCAAACCTTTTGTTCAAAGACTACTGATATTCAGAAGCACTCCTAGTGAATGCAAATAATTAATCAATCAATTTTTGCAAAACTTTCTCGTATCCGTAACGAAAACAGTTTTCTTCTTTCTTATATTCCAAATGCTTGATTTTTGTTTGCGATCATTTTTGCTTCGAAATCGCAAAACCGCTTCGAAACATTTACTCTATACAACTACCGTAGAATCATATTTACTCTAGATAATCCCCCAAACTGTTCGAAGATTAGGTTAGCCTAGAATGAGTAAAATTATTTAAAAACTAATATTTTACCCTAGATAATTTTCAACAAGTATTTTAAAGATTACATTCATGGGGAAAGAGAGTCAAAACATTTTGTTCTGAAAATGAATAATTTCTTTGCTGAAAGCTATTTAAAGTTCATGGAAAAGAGACAAAGATTTAGTTTCGATAAACTATAACTTATTCCTAAGGGGTTCGTTTTCTTCCTTAAGACACCACTCATGTTTCGTAAAGAGAAGCTGTTCTTTGGGGCGGGGAGAAGGGGGGGGATGGAACATGAATCACTGGGTGACTGTGTCTCGTATAATGTTGATCTTCATCAGAACTTTTGATGTTCATGGAACTTCTTGATTTCTTTCATAATTCAGTCGGCAATTCGAGCATTCATCAAACGTCCTAGCTTCAAGGGATCCGAACGAGCCTGACATCACATGTAGCACGATCAGAGATTATCTAAAACTCTAAAACTGAACAAATTAATAACAAAACTTACTATTAGAAAACATACATACATACATATACGAAAGAATATTTATGAGAGAAATAACATGAAAGCATATTTCGATAATTTTCTTTCATTATTAACAAACAAATTAAGCTCCCGTGTTCTTGTGGATAGGAGCAATGACTGGAAAAGCTTTGGGGAAGCGGTGCTCTCAAGGTTTTTCCCAGTCCCAGCGGGTGAATACCGGGATGATACCATTAATGTAGGCCCTAGCCGATATATTCCCAAATCTTGGTCCCAAAACGTGCTTGCCGAAGAATGTCATCCTTCACACATGAAGTACGTTTTGGGCACATAAACAACTAGTCACAGTTTGGTGGCAAAGCAAGGTAGGGTGCACGCACAATGAATATTATGCGTAATGTTAATGACCGCTATAAAGAATTAAAGATTCATCCTACAAAGCAAAACAACTAGCTTCTAAACATTTAAAAAATATTTTAGAAACCAATATTATGTCCACTAAGGACATATTTTTTTATAAAAGCCAGGAATCATGTAAACAAGAAAACGGATTGTTTTTATTTAATCTTTTTACGAACATATGATTGCTATTTCAAATATTGGTTTTGAAATTCTGTCATATTAAAGCTTTTAAATTTTAATTTCCAACTGATGATTTAAATAACAGAAAAGTTGGCAAAAAATATCTGCCTCTTTAAATCGTTTGTTGAAATGTAATACTTCAATATTTTAATGAAGTAAATTTCAATCTTTACTGAAATGTATTACAAGTAATTTTAACCCATATGTCTGTAAAATACAACAGAGATTTTCTACGTAGTTTTGAAAACAAAACCTTTGGTTGTTCACATTTGAACACTATATGTTTTTTTATTATTATTATTATTATTTCTGCGTGGAACGGACATTAGATACTCTCCAGGATACAATGATGACCTGATCTAACCTTAATTAACCTAACCTGACCTGACATTAAGTCAAACTGAAGACGACTTGTAGTAATACAATCGTAACGTAACCTTATCTAACTAAATCACAATGTGATTGAAATATCCGGGGAAATACTAATGTCCAGCCGAATTTTGTATCACTGAGCCAAGACGACAGAATCGTCCCTGAAACGTGGACTAGTTTGAGTTTTAGTATCCACAGAAGAGCTCATAAATACTAAAAATAAAATAAAAAATCAAAATTTAGAGAAATACATTGAAGATAGTTGTTAGGACATAGTAATATCTCAATATGTGACTGATATGAAAGCGTTGTCAATAGCAATTGAAAGCAGTACTAATTACCCACGCCTGCTGAATAGTCTTTGTTTACATCACTAAAAGCGTATACCAGTAAAATGAATGATTTCTACAGCGGTAAGTGAAGTAATGAAAAAATCTGAACGTTCTTAAAAAAAAGTGAGGCATAGCTATTGTAGGACAATGAACAAAAAATAACTGAAGCCCCTCTACTAAACTGGTGCTTACTTTTGTAAGTGTGCGGTTCCGAAGTTGGACAGTTTTTGATAAATACAGGGCAATAAAAACATGTACACGCATCACACACACAAAAAAAAAATCTAACCTAATTTTAACTAATTCTATTTCCTTCGCTAGGCATTACTGCAGCAATACAAACGTAATGCTCAGACTAGTATCAACGAACTACGGAACTGCAGCCATTTGTAATGTTGTCGCTTCAAATAACTTCAAATCAAGTTGCATATTACAGAACACACAATGGTACCGGTACCTACTTCCTTCAGTGCGTCTCCTAAACTTTAGCCAAGATTTCTTGAATGAACACCGTATGGTACACTTCAAATACTTAAGTATCCTATACCACATTTAAGACGGAATACAGGATTCTTAATACATTCTTGGGTATTTTATATAAGGAGAAGAAAATTTAGAAAAGTAATAACCCTCCATAATTATCCCGTATCCCCAAAAATTTTTTTTGCAAAAATCAAGGAGTCAATTTATGGGGTTCTGGGGTACCAAGGGGTACGCGCCGTTCTAATTTCTGCGTACAGCTCAAATTTTTCAAGCAGAAATCAAAGAGAGACTTCAACTGAAACGTTCAGTGAAAACCAGAACACGATATTTCTAGTTGTTATCGAGATATGCCTGAATAACTATTGCAAACCCACAAACAATGGACTTTTGGGGTTTCGGTACAAAACGGGAAGGAATCCAAAAACTACGTACAAATCACAATATAATAGAATAAACCATTGCTCACGGTGTTTTCAGTGGTTTCCTATGTGGGGTTCTAGGGTACTGTGGGGTATCCCAAAAATCGGCTATCGAAGTTCGTCCGATTCGCTTATAGACAAAATGTACAGTATCACACAACATTACATTAAGTTAAAATTCGAAGTAGATAAATTAAACAGCTACCAAGATATGGCGCGGCAAACATTTAACCCCATGATAACATGGCATGAGGTACGGCAATAAGACGATGTGCTACTCCAAAACTAACCATGGGAATAATCAAGTAGTTCAGTAATAAACTATCGTTCACAGTGAATTCTGAAGTAACCTGTGTGGGGTTCTGGGGTACCAAGGGGTACGCGCGGTTCTCATTTATGTATATATGTCAATTTTTTAAGCAGAAATAAGAGAGAGGCTTTAACTGAGACGTTCACTGAAAACCTGAACACGATTATTTCAAGTAGTTATCGAGATATGCCTGAATAACTATCGCAACCCCACGAAGAACGAACTTGTGGGGTTGCGGTACAAAACGGGAAGGATTCCCCAAACTACTTACAAATCTCAATATAATAAAGTAAACTTTTACTCACGGTGTTTTCAGCGAGTTTCTACTGGGGTTCTGGGGTACTGTGGGGTATCCCCAAAATCGGCTTTCGAAGTTCGTCCGATTCGCTTATAGGCAAAATGTACAGTATCACACAGAATTACATTAAGTGAAAATTCGAAGTAGATAAGTTAAACAGTTCCCTAGATATGATGTTTTACAAGTTTTACCCCTGGTACGGTAAGAAAGGAAGGCATGACGTACGGTAAGAAGACGATGAGTTACTCAAAAACGAAACATGAGTTTCATCACATTGTATTTAACTATCATTCATATAAGTTTCCAGGGGTACCTGTGTGGGCTTCTATGGTACCTTCGGATACCCAGAATATCGACTATCGAATTTCATAAAATGAGGTTATAAACAGAATGTACAGTCACGGAAGTATGTACTGCGGGAGTTGAATAAAAACTAACATTTAGCTCTATATTTAAATTATATTTATCGGTCTGACTTTCAGTTGTGATTAGCTGTGATATGTCTGAGGAACAGATTTGGCAGGCTTAGTCTAAATGGTGCCTATCTAATCTACAAATATAATTTAAATAGAAACTAAATACTAGACCATAGACTAAAAATCTGCTACACTCCCGCAGTATATATTTCCGTGACTGTACAACACCAGACAGTGTTATATTAAGGAAAAATTATAAGTAGCTAAATTAACGGTTATTGTCATATGGCGTTTTAAATATTTCTATCCCTGATAACAAGACATAGGGACCTTGGGGTGGCCGAGAGGTTAATGCGCTCGCTTTCTGTGAGCGTGGTGGCAGGTTCAATTGGTGCTAGGGTTCGTGAACCGAGTGATTTGGAGCCTATCTTACAAAAAACTGTAGGTCTCAGCATCAGCAGCTCGTTTAGGGCGTTAATACCAATTCAATCATCAAGATATGGGCTAGGGTAAGAAGACGATTAGGCACTCTAAATTAACGATGGGTTCCATCACATTGTATTAAACTATATTCCTAGGAGACTCACGGGTAAAAGTGTAAGATTGTGGGGTATCCTCAGGAGGTTATTTTATATTGTATTGGGTAGATTTATACTTTAAATGATGCAGTTGAGTGACGTAGGAAATATAAAAAGGAGGAAAAAGGCACTTAAGAAGTAATTTTACTGCACAACAAGGAGAAATAAACGGAAAATTAAACGAAAAGACGGAATCCTAAGAATACGCTTGATATCAATTAATTGACATCATCTGCAATATGGTAATGATGTTGATCAGTGTTTAAAAAATATGCAAAATTGGCGCGCCAGGGCCACCAATTATAACATTTGGCCACCTGCAGTCACACATGGTGGTCAATTTGAGCCACCAGTCCTCTGCTTTAAATTGTTCTAATTTGGACGTTCTGGTTTGAAAATCATACTTGGAAAAGTATAGAAGGGAGTACTGTTTCACTTGTTTTTTAATTGCATGGTAATTCATCCTAGTTCATGTCTAATTTCAATATGATTATGTATTATTGCATAACATGCATATAATTTATATTTAATGCAAATAAAAATAATACACTATGAGGGCACCAGTAATTACAAATGGCCACCGCAATTTTTTTCCCGTGGCATTATTGGCCACCAAATTTTAGAGGAGTTTTTAAACACTGATGTTGATTATTACATAATGAAGACTGAAGTTTCCGTCGAATTAAAATATTTAATTTGAATTTGTTCATGTTGGCAACTATGGCTTAGACCACGATGAGTTATAGGATGAGGAAGATATCGGCCAGGGTTACTAAAGGTACTATCCTGACATTCGCCTGGTGAAAATGAGGGAAACCCTGGAAACAGTCAGGATAGTCAACTGCAGGGTTGGAACCCACCTATCTACCCATTTCCACTCCGAAATTTACGTCGTTACATCCTGAACTGCGAGGATTGGGCAAGTTTCCATCGAAGCAGCTAATAGGGGGGGTCTACTCTCAGTTGCAAATAAATAATAGCTGCTGTAGACTGCAAAGAAAAGTAAGCAAACAAATTCCTTGTTTTAATCATACCTTCGATGAATTCAATAAAGAGTTCAGCAAATTGTTATAAAAAGTTCAAATGAGAGACCATGGGCAACGTGCAATTGAAAAACAATCCGGGAGGAAAAGATATTTTTAAAAAACTGGCAACGGATTAAGCAAGTTTACAATACAAATACGCTTTAATTATTGTGTTAAATATTATTGATTTCTGGACTGAACTTATTTTCTAAAACTCATTTTCACATCCGTGTTATTTCTAATATTTTTAGTAATGAGAATATTGTAGTTTTCGATGCATATTGTACTATCAACAATTTAGTTGATACCTATTCCTAGTATTTAAAATAAGTAATATTTAAAAATAAAATCATTTACGAAAACTCCTGAATGCCAGTTAGAAACATACTGTTCTGTTTTAGTTTACGTTCCGTTTATTGGCAACTTTAAAAGAATGCTGTCTGTTCTCTTTATAAGCAACAGCTTGTATTTGTATTCAGTGATTCCGCCAGAACCCCCTGTGGGGTATCACCCGCTAAATTCTCAACAACTGTCCCCCAAATTTTAAAATATTTGCGGCCAAAAATCGGTAGAAACCGTGCAAAACTCCACTTACACCCTCCCAATTTTGACTGTATACCCCTAAACTGAAAATACTGGCGGAATCCCTGTTTATCTTTTATTTCTTAATATTAGAAGTGTAAAAAGAGAGCGCATATAGCTTTAAAAACTGCATATGCTTTCTATTATAAAATAACCAACTTTCAGATTAGAAACGTGCATGGCTATGGGTCTCCTTTATCTAGCAATAAGTAGGCAAAAATTAGGGGTAATTGCCCTTTTATGCCTCGGAATAAGTTCATGGAATTCTATGGAATAGAATTCAATTTTAATTTCAAGATTTTGAGAAGGCGCGAAGATCTGGACAACCCTTGATAATGACAGAAAAACACAGTATAACATGTTTTTATGTTCATTTATTTATTACAGCATTTCTTTGCAATCACAGATCTCAAACTACAAGGAAAAAAATGTTTTCTTGATTTATACCGCAACTGTCATATCAATACTATTGGAAATTACGTCTCCTTTTATGTTATCATTTGAGATGCGAAAAAAGATACTTATACTCAGAAGAGAAGTCGGAATTATTTGTATGAAGCTAACTAACTAACTAACTCTATGGCTTATGGAACTCGCAAGTTCATCGCCGCAGTAACAAACGTTCGGCATTGGATTCTATCCTGGGCAGTATCAAGCCAGTTTTCATCACGAACACCTACTTCTCCAAGATCTCTTCTAATATTGTCCTCCCAACGACGTCTCGGTCTTCCCAATGGCCTCTTTCCATCGGGTCTTCCAACCAGGATAGAATATAATCTTCGTTTTTCCCCCATTCGAGCTACATGCCCTGCCCAACTTAGTCGTCTCGATTTCATTATTTTTACAACATCTGGTAAATCGTACAGTCCGTGGAGTTCTTCATTATGCAGTCTCCTCCACTCTCCAGTCATCTCGTCCCGTTTCGGCCCATATATCTTTCTCAAAACCTTATTTTCAAATACACGTAATTTATGTTCATCTGCTAGGGTCGTACTCCAACTTTCGCAACCGTAAAGTATTACCGGCAGAATAACCGTTCTGTATATTTTTAATTTCAATTTCCTTGATATTAATCGCGATGTTAGAAGTTTTTGGACTGAGTAGAAACATGCGTTCCCCGATACTAAGCGACTTTTTATTTCTTCCGTGACCTCATTTTTGCTTGTTACGTATGCTCCCAAGTATTTAAATTTGTTTACTTTCTCTATGACCTCATCCCTAATTCTTATGTTTTTAATTCCTTCATTACCTGTGCTTCGGCTTGTTATCATGTATTTTGTTTTATCTATGTTTACCTGTAGACCTATCTCATCGCACGCTTCTACTAAGACATCGGTGTTGCTTTGTAGTGCATCTATATCGTCCCCTATTAAATCTACATCATCCGCGTATACAAACAGTTGATTCAAACCATTCAATGATAGTCCCTTTTTGTCCCCTTTAAATTTTAAAATCGCATATTCTAACGCGAAGTTAAACAGTAGTGGTGACAAGGCATCGCCTTGTTTCAATCCGTTGCGAATCTTGAAACTATCTGACATATTATTACCTATCCGTACTCTGCTTATGGGGTCGCTGAGACACATCTTCACTAGTTGGACCAATTTTTTCGGAATTCCAAATTGTATCAGGATACTGTATAACTTTTCCCTTTTGATAGAATCATATGCTTTCTTAAAATCAATGAATAGCTGATGAACCGTCCCATTGTATTCCCATTTCTTCTCCAAAATTTGTCTCAAAGCAAAAATCTGGTCCAACGTGGATCTATTTCTTCTAAATCCACATTGGTAATCTCCAATTATTTCATCTACGTATACATTTAGGCGTGTTAACAGAATATTACTTAATACCTTGTAACAGGTTGGAAGTAACGAGATTCCGCGGTAATGAAGGAAAATACATTTTAAAGATTTTGTCTCGTTCGGTCCTAATAGATTAAGCGTGCAATTAAAGGCGGCCGGCAAACTTTTGCCACTTTACACCAAATAGAATAAGTAAGCGAAAGATCAAACCACATACCTAAGAAGAAAATCCATATGAAAGCTTGCTATTATCTGCAATATGTTAATGATATTGGTTATTGCATAATGTACAAATTTGGATTACTGACTGAAGATGTCATCAAAATAGCTTGTAGTTCCATTTACTTATAGAGGCTATAAACTACAAGGAAAACTAAGTAAACAAAATCCGGTCTGACCGATTAAATTATATTTCCAAATAATTAATTAATTAGATCAGTAATTTATAAAAAGTGTTAAAAATGTGCAATTGAAACATTTTGCGGGTCGTTAAGGGAGGAAAAATTCATATTTTAAGAAAACCCACACTAGCTCTTTGACTTTTAAGTTAATACACCTACGACCCTTAAGATACCTAATTGGATTTCGTTATTAATATTTGGTTTCGTTTCCCTATACCTAATACTCAAGAAAGAAGATAATCAAATTCATGACTTTATACATCTAAACGCTCGTGTCTCGAGAAACAACCAGAAAATTCACAATATGTGTTTCTACAATGAGAACTGAATTTCTCTTAAAAAAATTATTATTATTCTAACACACGGATTTAGTACCCACAGCGTACCCCAGAACCCAACACAGTACCCGTCCACTTTCTTAGATTATAGTTCATACAGTGTGATAGAATTCATGGTTCGTTTTAGAGTGGGTTACCATCTTATTACACTATCCCATTCCCTACCATGGTGTCAAATGTGACGCCATATCTCGGTAACCGTTTAACTTATCGACTTCAAATTTTCACTAATATAATATTGTATGATATTGTGCATTTTGTCTATAAACGAATTAGACAATCTACGATAGCCAATAGTGTGCATACCTCACACTACACGAGAGAACCCCACGCAAGTTCATTTTGAATTTCCTGTGAATCATAGTTTAAAACAACACAATCATATCCATGCTTAGTTTTGGAGTAGCTTATCGTCTTATTACAGTACCCCATGCCTTGTTAGAAAGGGTTAAAAAAAACATTTACCATGTCATACCGCGACAAACATTTAATGTAGCTACTTAAAAAATTCACTTAATGTAGCCTTTCATTGTAATGTAGATTCTGTTCATATACCCTTCTGACAAAGTTCGATAATCGATATTGTGGGTACCCCACGTTACCCCAGAACCCCACACAGGTTCCCGCTGAAATTGCCGTGAGCAATATTTTATTCAATTACATTGGCGTGTGTAAGTAGTTTTCCCATTCCTTCCCGTTTCATTCCAAAACCCCAGAAACCCACTTTTCGTGAGGTCTCGATAGTTATTCAGTGCAATCTAGATATACACTTGAAATATCGTGTTCGGGTATCTACTGAACGTATCGATTGAAGGCTCTCTTTGATTATTGCTTGAGAAATGTAACGCAAATATATAAATAAGAACAGCACATACCAATTAGTACCCCAGAACCCCACACAGGTTACTTTTTAATCCAGGTTACTTTGCCTATAAGCGAATCGGACGAACTTCGAAAGCCGATTTTAGGCATACCCCCCAGAACCCCAGTAGAAACTCGCTGAAAACACCGTGAGCAATGGTTTATTTTATTATATTGAGATTTGTAAGTAGTTTTGGAAATCCTTCCCGTTTTGTACCGCAACCCCACAAGTTGGTTCTTCGTGGGGTCGCAATAGTTATTAAGGCATATCTCGATAACTACTTGAAATAATCGTGTTCGAGGTTTCACTGAATGTCTCAGTTAAAGCCTCTCTTATTTCTGCTTAAACAAATTGATTACTTTAGAATTCACTGTGAACGATAGATTTAAA
>JAGDQP010066384.1:0-11286 GCA_022664845.1 Lepisma saccharinum | reverse complement strand
AAGATGCTATCAGCGACTGAGATTTACCACTTGTGTCACATAAATACAATTCTAAGTTACAAACTAATCAAATCAGCACCCATTCGTAAGCCCTTTTACCCTTCAATAGTTAAACGGTATTGAAGTGGAATGCTTACGAATGGATGGTGGAATCAGACCCCGGAACTAGTTAAAAAAAATACAACCTTCACAAACAATTATAATTAATTCCTGTGACGGTGTAGTTTTCATCTAAAAATTCTATGCTGGGTACCAAACATTATAAATTAAAGTTATTAGTAGACATTGTAGTAGTTGGCATTAACCCGTCACACCCAACTAGATGACATGATATTTAATCTGATAATTAAAACCAAAGGTTTAATACGTACAGTACAGTCGGGCGAAAAAAAAAAAGTGGGCTACCCCGTGTGGTGTTTGACGGCATTAGAGAAGTAATTATTTATTATGACGAAGAAAAACCTAACTACTGGGCACTACAGATAAAGAGTACTTAACTAAAGCTACGAAGTATATTTATGAATTAACTATTATTTAGCTATTCTGAAAGCATTGTGGGTAGGACTTTCTAAACGTTTTTGTTTGTTTGTTTGTTTGTTGTCTACGACTGTATGAATGAACCACGAAAATAAATTTGTAATGGTCAGTTCATTAGATATTGAAAGGAGATATTGATTAATTTAATTTTCTATTAAACTAAATGCATTAGAAATTATGTCTATGTCTGATGTGCTTGTAGGAATATTACAATTAATGGAACAGTTATAAAAGGAAGTAGTGGAGGTGATTAATTAAGATTTCGAAACTTCTTTTTTAAACGGGGCCCAAGAAATTAAGAGTCAATGTTGGACAAACCTTATTAACTTTTATCCGCGTATCCTCTCAATGGTCAGTTTTTATTCTTCAAAGACTGCAAGCAATTTATTTTATTTTTTCATCCACTAGTTGCGTTCATAGCTTCCCGGAGATGAGAGGATTTTTCAAGCCGCAAATTTTCAGCCCGATCATTCTCACAATTCGTATTATCTTTATCTTCGGCCGTTTAAAGGGAAATTTCCTGTACGTGGTGTAATACATATTCAAATCTTGAATATTAGAATTAACGATTCAGCAAAATTCATTCTTAAAATAAACACATCCACTGTCGTCTGACTAATTTCTCAATAAAAATATGAACAGTAACTGTTAGTATTGTATGGGAGCTATTGTTATGGATTTGTCAGTATTTAAGTTCCAAATTTTGAGAAGCAGTTCATTAAAAAAAAAAAAAAAATCGCTACATGTTTGTACACTGACCGGCACAGAAAACAGGAAATATCTATCCCCCCCCCCCTGTTTAACCAAATGCGTTGCGAGGAGTTCAATTTCCATGTTGGTCTAGCATTTTCATGCCAATTAGGGTGCAATTTCAATTAAGCACCCGAGTTGGAGTAATTTATTTTACCTTATTGGAAGGTTTCAGTACCAGTGTGTTTGCGTACACGCGCAGAAATACTTTTTTTTTTTCGTAACACGATGTTTTTTTCTTGTCAAGTGTTTGCTGCCACCATTTTCATCGCTTATTTTCACAGAAATGAGAAATATTCTCAATTAAGTGGGGGTTTTCAATCCCCAATTAAGAAGTATAAAAATAGTTAAAATCTGGTGTAAGTTATAAAACTAACTTAGTTTAGGTTTTCGGGTAGCTTTTTGACCCGCTACACTGTTTTGATCGAGGGTTTTGTTTTGATAGGCAGTTTAGTTCTCTTCTAAATGAACAATATCTGGTTTGAGGAATTTTTCTTCTTTTACTCCGAAAATTGAATGATAGCTGGATTTTAAACTTACTGAAAAATTTGCAAGTAGCTAGGGTTGCCTAGTTTTTTCTAATATATCGGAAAAGTTCTCACAGTGCAAGGACTTTTAATTTATTTATGACCTTTATGCATCTATGGCTCAGGACGAGATAGGGTAGGGAAAAGGATACGAGAAGAAGTCGCCCGACTCCAAGTTAAAGGTACCATGACGGCATTTGCATGGTGTGACTGAGGTGGGGGGAAACACTGAAAAAGATACAGTCAGGATAGTAGGTCACTGGCAACGAACCAATCGAGTCAAACAGAAGTTGTTGGTGTCAGGTGTGTACCATTTATCGTAGAAAAATTACATGAGTTTATGAAGAAATGCTACGAACACTAACGGAAGCATTTAGGTACACAAAAGCTTGCGGTGAGATAGCCCCATAAATGAACGTAGAATAAGAAAATACATAAGCCGAAGGAAAGAGGATGAAGGGGATAGAAAACACAATTAAGAATAAGATCATAGAGAAAGTAAACAAATTTAAATACTTAGGAACATACGTAACAAGCAAAAACAAGGTGACGGAAGAAATAGAAAGTCGCTTAACATCGAGCAACGCATGTTTTTATTTAGTCCAGATGCTCCTCATCACGATTAATAACAAGAAAGTTGAAATTGAAAATATACAAAATAGTTTTTCTGTTGGTAATACTTCATGGTTGGGTAAGTTTAAGTCTGGTCATGTCAAGGTACACTGTATTATTTTGGAAACGTTGATATGCCTAGTAATGTTTCTGATAGATATAAGTATTTGCAGCAATTCTCCTTTAGCTGAAAGCTGTTGGTCAAAAACACCAAAATATTTCCTTTCCGTGTTTGGAGGTTTTCATTTTCCCCGTTCAAGCGTGAGTTTCACACATTCGCAGAAGGAAAAAAACAGTTTCATACTGTAATCAAAACATGCAGTTCTGATCAAGTGTTCTCGACCGCCATTTTAATGGCGTATTTTAACACATAAATGGGAAATATTCTTAGTGAGTGGGGATTGAGATCCCTTCTTGACAAATAGATAAAGTTAGTGGTAACGCTCCCTGCCTTGTAATCAAAGGATACTGGGTTCGATTCCCGGTAGGGACACAAGTGGTTCGAAACCCACGTTAAATTGTAGGTCCTGTCCTTTTTAGGCTACCAGCTAGTTTATGACGTTAATAACAATTCAATCAATCAAATAAAGTTATTAGAACTTGGGGTAAGCCGTGGGTGTAACCTTGTTTATGTTCTCCAGGTTTGGGCACTGTATTCCTGACCACTGTTTTGATGTAATGGTTTCTTCAATAGTAATTTAGTCCAATCGACAAACATCTAACTGATCAACCAGTGTTCAAATCCCAGTCAAGTTTTTCTTATTTCTTCTCTTGCTTCCTGAAAACAAAATGGTGGCTGTCTTTTTTATTAGCCAAGTTACTGGAATTGTCCAGACATCTGTGGGTGCCTAGCTTTTTTCAGGAATGTTTCGGAAACTTTTTAACAGTGTTGGTTTATAAGATCGAAACGGGACGAGACGACCGGAGAATGGAGGAGGCTGCATAATGAAGAACTCCACACACTGAGTCGCCCGATGTTGTAAAAATAATTGAATTACAACAACTGAGAGCCGATCGAGGCAGTCGTGTGGTTTAAGGTGTTAGGGAAGCGCCCCCCCAAGATCGCGGATTCGAATCCAGCTTGGGGCATGGATGTTTGTGGATTTTAAGAAGCATTGCACTCATTTAATGGTGACGGGTCGAAGTCAAAGCTACTAAAATGGCCCATACAAAATTAAGTTTTACGGCGACTGAGATGGGTTTCCACATAACTCGGATGGGGAAAAGCGAAGATTATATTCCATCTTGGCTGGTAAGGTGGAGGGAAAAAGACCGTTATGAAGACCGAGACATCGTTGGGAGGACGATATTAGAAGATAAGTGTTTACGATGAAAATTAGCTTGGTCTTTCCCAGGATAATCAATTGGCTACCGTTTGTTGCTGCAGCGATGAACTTCCGTTCCGTAAACCATAAAGTGAGTTAGCTAGTTAGATATGTTCTTACGACTTACCGAATTGCAGAAAGTGTTTCCTTTATTACCTGTTTCAAACTTATCTTTTTGCATATAAAACTTCATCTGCATTGTGTTCAACAAAGGCTGGTGAACTTTTATTCCACATCCATTTTTTCTGTTTGGAAACACACATCATACAATATTGTGTATTTCCACCAAGTAGTTCTTTTGATTTTAACTTTCGTAACTATAGTATGTACGTACAAAATTTCCTATAAATATCAACTTTGGTGCTAAGAGTGTTGGGCCAAAATTTTCGGAGATAAAAAGTGCTTTGCCAAAATTATCAATGCTATTGAAATTGGGTAGATCTAAAATCCTTGGTTCCCCTCTCAGGACCTGTGTACGAGATGTTTTAGGCTCAAAATATTCGCATGGCGCTTGGGTCATTGTCCTTCTATAAGTATTTCAGAGGAAAAATAACCTTCATGACTCATTTTTACACTTTCTGATTGTGAGGGGGCATTTTAAGAAGAAAAATGACCTAAACTATTTCGACATAGAAAAGGTGATTGATTAATGAGGTTGTAAAGGGACAAACAAGGAGAAAGTCAAGATATTTTGTAATTCATCCTCGTTTGAAAGGAAGAGAAAAATTTGAAGTGTAACACCTGATTGAATGCGGTTTATATGCATCACATCACTCGCCCTAGGTATGACATCATAACACTAAAGTTTCTTTTCTCTAATGTTAGTAAATGTTTATTTTCTTAATTTTTTTGTGTGTGTTTATCTACCCTTTATGATAACAGTTTTGCATTCAGTTTGTTTTTAAATATGGTTTGATACTTGAAAGACCAAAAGCCAGAATAATTTAACATGTTACTAAATACATGGCTCCATGTTGGTCTACCAACTTTTTTTTTTTTTTAAAGGTTTGTATTAAGTTTGTCCTGAAAGGTTTGTAGCAAGCTTTGCGTGGAAATTTGACACCCGTCAACTACCAAGTTTGATGCAAGATTGTAGGAAGTTCACAGCGTTGCAATGCCAAACTTCCGACAAGTTTGGAGACTTGTGTGTTATCTGGGATGAAGTTTGTGGCGGAGGCCGCCAGGGATTAATGACCAAACAAATAAAAAAAAAAACCGTATCTCAGTTGTTAAAGCATTGGCTTAGTAATGAGAAGGTCTTGGGATAGATATTAGTGACCGTCCATTCTTCCTTAGGTTTTTGCAGTCACACCAGGCAAATGCCCGGAGAGTACCTACAAAATAGGCCCTCTCCGACTACCTTCCAACATCTTATCTCCCCGACAATATCCCGGCCTGAGCCTAAGACGACTACAGACTATACATAAATTCCAAAACGAGAGAAACTAAACGGTCTGATAGGGTTATGCGATATGTCGACAGTTTACAAAGCTATGGTATTACCTTCTAGCAAACCCTTAATTACAAAGCCTCACGCAGCGCCTCGTGGCCACTACGTGAATTATTAATACCCTGCTAAGTAAAGCGGGAAATTTAGAAGAAAAAATTATCGATTAATTCAATATCATACTGGCTAGTTTTATTGATTTTCTCAATTGTCATTGTTTTGTTGTCAGACTAACAAATATCTGTGTGGGACAGACGTGGTCCAAGGATCCTATATTGAGAGATCCTGGTATGGAAGTGAGTAACGTCAGATTTCTTGTGTTGCCATAGTAACGATCATTCTTGTCCAAAAAGAATAAGTGAGCATACGTTTACGTATCAAGTCAAAGAGAAATCTTATGAGATCAAATATATGAGAAGAATAAAGTCTTTCTCCTATTGCCCACACCAAAGTAAATTATATGACCTCAAGCATTTATACAGGGTGTTGCAAAAGTATAGGTTATAAACTGAAGGTTTAATTTCCAATACCAAAACAAAGAAAAAGTTCCTCTGCGAAAATATTCCAACTTGCGTAGTTTTGGCGCTACATACATCCAAATATAGAGCGCGGCATAATAACAAATGACGTCACAGCTCGGTAGATAATGACTTAAGACTGAGCAAATCGCATGATTGAGGGAGTATCGCATAGACGGGTTGTGGTTGTCCCTTCGTGAGAATTTCATTGCCCAGGAATTGTGATATTGCTCAATTATATTGGGATTATATTGCACAATTCTCTTTCTAAGATGCGTCTATGTCCATAAACTTTTTTTAAATACTTTTTTTTTTTTTTTTTTTTTTTTACAAATTTGTGATTTATTGAGTCAATTTGAGTTACGTCATTTGTGACGTTGCGGATATTTGGATACCAACAGTTCCATAGTTTGTTGTTTTTTTGTTTTTTTTTTGTATCATGATGTGACTGATCAGATGTTTGTCATTGTATTTTTCTCTATTGCTTATTGAAAAGGAGGCACTTTAAAAGAATTAGGAAGAAAATGCCTAAAAATCCTAACAACAACAACAACATCTGGTTACCGTAGAACCAATATTACCATGGTAACAAAACTTGCATGCCATCGCACATAACCAAGACACTGGAAACCTAAAAAATACACTTTCCGTAGTAAAGCTTGAAAACTATCACAAAGTCAGGAATTTACTTTTATGATCAGGAAACTTGATATAGGGCTAGAATGTATAAAAATACAGAATATTCCTTCACTTACCTGTCTCTGATATTCTCTAAATAGTCAGCTATGTAGTCGACCATACTCTTTCCAAATTCACGAAATTTTGCAGCGTCCATGGCTTATTCGTTGCTTGATCTAAAAGAGAAGGAACGAAACTAGTAAAGCTCTAAATATGTGCCTGCAAGATTTAAATATCAAGCATAAAGTAGATATGGTACTTCTGATGTGGCTAAGATGATAAAATAGCCATTACGACATTTCCGTATTGCTACCATTACGATAGCGAACAACTTCTGTCTTTGCCACTTGTGTTCAAAGCTTATCTTCGTTCCACACATGTTAACCATTTCATATACTAGATACTCTCACTCTGTTGCCAAGTCTTAACATTTCAGTAGATCAGTGTGCAAATAAGTACAAATGCAATTTGAAACATGTTTCTGCAGAATGACTAAGAATCAGGGATTGCATCAAGATTTCCTCTTTTAGGGGCTGTAAGACTAAAATTTGCAGGTTTAGTAGAATTCAAATAGAATGTGCAAGATTTCAATCATTTTCTTAATAGTAAAAAAATTTAATGGTTGATGAGTGTTGGAGAATTTGGGTCTGGAAGAATCCGTACTGAGGTGATACTGAAATAGGTACGCTATTACTTAGTTCATACTTAAATCTATTTTTTTTTTAAATGTGTTCGTAATTCTGAAGACATTCATCGCAGTCCTTAAATTTGTTAAACCGCCGTTGTACAGTCCGCTTATTTACCACATCACTGTCGAATGCTGGTGCATTTTTTCTTCCCTCTGCAGGCAGGTATAACGCTGTTTGGGGTTCCCATGTTGACCTGATTTCACTGACGTCCCTGTTTAACTGTGATCACTACTACCAGTCGGCTATAAAGGAAAACACTAACCATTTTGTTACCTTCTTATCTGTCACCTCTGAATAGTATTGGGGACGCGTGCCGTTCGACCACGTGAAAACCGGTCGTCAAAACTTAAACCGCTTTAAAAGTACGTCGATTACGGTCGATTACGTGACTTTATAAAAAAAAAATTGCGAGAAGTGCGCGCAATCAGAGAAGGCGCGTTCCAGCAGCCATTTTAAAACTGGATGTAACGATAGCAACAGCAGGTTCACAGTTAACGGGACTACTTTGAATGGGATAGTGGTTGAAAGTTTGTACAATGAGCAATAAAGTAATTACAGCAAAAATTCGGTCTTTTTTGTTAATATACCTCGTATGTGGAATAATACAAACTATATTTCCCTTCGATGAAACTATGCCATTCCTTATCCCATGGACTGAATAATACTCTCTAAATTAGCCATCCCTTTTCCATTGATGGGATGATAACCGCTCCCGCTACATTACTCATTCCTCTTTCCCTAGATGGAACACCTGCTACTTTTCCCATGAATACAATGATAGTTGCTATACTTCCAATTCCCTTCCCCATTGATGGAATTATTCCCGCTATATTTCCCATTCCATTCCCCACAGATGAAAGGAAATACCACATTCCTTTTCCTACAGATGGAATGATACACCCTACATTTCTCATTCCTTTTCCCGCCGATGAAATGAAACCAATTTCTTACTTTATCCTTCGGATGGAATTCAATACTACCTTTTCTATCAATGCTAAAGCGTTAGATTAGCAACCGGATGATCGTGGGTTCAATCTCAGCAACCGACCATCGTGAATGAGTTTTTTTTAGGGTTTCTCCTGGGTCACACCACGGAAATGCCGGGAAGATACCTTCAACTTTGACCCTGGTCGACACCTTTCCGCTCCCCTATCCCGGCTTTAGACTTAAGATGCCTAAAGTCCATAAATGCATTCAAATTCAAAAACTACCTTTTCTATTGGTTTCCCTAAAGGTGGAATGAAGCATGCAAGACTTCACATTCATTTTCCCACGAATAAAACAAACACATGAAGCGCTGTAGGCTTAAGATGTTATAAAGAATTTAATAATATTTTTCTTTTAACAAAAGATAATTTATTATAATCAATCATGTATCGTTCTTGACTTCACCGCCCCTCCCCCCCAATAAAAAATAATTCGGGACCGGGTTACCAAAATGGGACTTAAAACATCGAAGTGACAACTCGTTTGCAGTAGTGAAAATTACTAAGTTGTTCTGTACATTATGAGCTTCTTCAACATGGTTAGACACTTCTATCTCACAATCTTTTTCATTCAAATTTCCAAATTGTCCTTCATTCTTGAGGGTAACGGATGAAACTAGTAAAACTTTCTAGTTCTGACGTCATGCATAACATGTTCACGCTCTGCTAACTACACAAGAAACAAAGAATGAAAGAAAAAACAGAACTTAACACAGTTAAGAGCACTTTGCTAATTGTTTCTCTTCACTTATAACGTAATATGGAAATAATAGCTCTGGAAGAAATTTATGACATTTAAACTCCAACATTCACAAATATACATTAACTTCACTGCAATTAAATATAAAAGAAACACATACACAGAGATTTGGCATTACTGTGAGGGTGAAATGAACAATCATATTTCAACTGGCAATTTGGAGAAGTGGGTTCGAGTCCCGGTTACGGAAGCTGTTATTTTTTTTTTTTTTTTTGTTAATTTCAACATTTAACTTATATTTAATTGCAATGTATTGGTAACGATGGCTTAAGCGAATAAAGCCTTCTCAACGGGTCGAATTTAACCGTGATCCCGAGACTTTCGACCTGAACTGTTTGAGAGTACTTTGCCAATCTCGCATCTTAAGAGTGACATGCTTTATAAGTGTGAACAATTGTCGGCTTCAGGCGAAAAACGCTATTCAAGGTATCATTTCGACATTCATCTAGAGGATTTTTTTTTAAAAAAATGAGTCATAGTTGCCTAAAGGCCTCAAATAAAATTCAGATTTCGGAAGAAAGAAACTATACCCTGAGTGAATTAGTCTGAACCTGCAGCAAGTTTCTAGTGTTTGTTTAACACATCTACTTTAGTCAACATGCACGGCAGTGCATGAGCCAAGTTCTTCACGCCAGAAAACGTTAGCACTGCCAGAAGCATGTTATACAGGAACAAGAGTTTATGGCAAAATCGACGATTTGAGGGCCCCGTAAGAAAAAAGATGTTAAAGATAGGAATATGAGCTTTTGCCGTTAAGGAGATATGGTAAATATGTGCAGATGTACAAAATTTCATATTCGTAACTCAAACTATGTTCTAGTTGTGGACCCCTGAAATTGCACATTTTAGGCTAACTGACTCACTCACTCACTCACTCACTGACTGACTCACTCATCATATTGTTTAGGGTGTTTGGAGTAAGCTAGAAACATGAAATTTGGTATGAAGGTAGAGGATGATAAGTAGATAAAGGAAAAATTCCGACATTTTGAAAAGGTCGCCATCTTCGATTCAAAATGGCCGCCAAACCTAAAATTTCAAAGAATACACAGCCTAAACGGCTAAAGATAGAACAGTGAAATTTGGTATGAAACTACATAATTGGTAGCAAATTAAGAAAACTTTTTAAAAATTTGAAAAAGTCGCCAACGAATTCAAAATGGCCGCCAACCCTAAACTTTTAAAGAATACACAGCCTAAACGGCTGCCGCTAGAATAATGAAATTTAGTTTGACAGTACAACATTATTTGTAGATTATAAAAATATTACAAAATATCTCTAAAGACGCCATCTTGGATCCAAAATGGCGGGCGTCATAAATCGATTTTCCAACTGCTTGAGCCAGAGATACGAAATTTGGCATAATGATGTATTATCAAGAGTAGTTTAGGAAAACATAACAACGTTTTAAAAAATTCACCATCTTTGATTCAAAATGGCAGCTGAAATACCATTTTTCACATCGTTCCAGATAGAGAAATGAAATTTGGTATGACAGTGTATCTTCACGAGTATGTCACGAAAATATAAGAAAACGTTAAAAATGTGTCCATCTTTTATCCAAAATGCCCGCCTAAGCCCCACTTTATAATGACTGAAGCTAGAGAAACGAAATTTGGTATGAAGGTGTACCATTACGAGTAGGTTAGAATAAATTCGGCTCGTCTCCCCTACTAGGTTACAGTTCCCAGCTGGAGCCTGATTGCAATAAAGGGGTGCGCCCCAGCGAGGCCATCTTGGAATTCTGGGGACAGCGCCACAGTGAGGCGAAGCGAGCATATAAATTACACAAGTGTAAAAAGCTGCGAAATACGAGCAAAAGCACCAGGGGTGCAAAATGTCCAGTCAACTCCTTCAACCTTAAAAAGTGGTGAAATGGAATATGGGTGAGCCTAGTTCCTCGCGCCAACTTCCAATACTCCTGCGTGTCCCACCAAGTTTTACTCGTCACAAACGTTAGCACTGCCAGGAGCATGTTATACAGGCAGAATGTGGAAGTTTCCCCATTCGGACGCAGCGCTCTGGAGTATGAGGGAATATCTGCATCATGGGGCGCAGTGCCCTGCAGATTCTGGTTGTGTTAAAAAACGGACGCAGTTCCTCCAAACTCCTCAAGTTCGATGCGCGGCCTGCCGTGGGATTCTTGGCGCAGCGACGCGAGCGAATCGAGGGGAGTATCAACACGTACGGCAGTGCATGCAGCCGAGTTCCACGTGTCACAAAACGTCAGCATGTTATACAGTTAAGAAGAGTTTATTGCGAAATCAGCGATTTTGAGGTTCTGTAAGAAAAAAGATGTTAAAAATTGAAATATGAAATTTCGAAGTATGACGGTATATCATCTCTAGTAGATTACAAAATATCTGCAAAGACATCATTTTGAATCCAAAATGGCTGACTTCATAATCCATTTTCCAGACCGTTTGAACTAGAGATACGAAATTTGGCATAAAGGT
>JAGDQP010066383.1:0-11286 GCA_022664845.1 Lepisma saccharinum | reverse complement strand
AAAATCGCCACTTTTAAATTTGTTAAACCACGCATAGCACTGTGACTTACCAAGAGCATGATCACCGTAAGCTTCGACAAGCATGCGATGCGATTCTGCAGCAGTTTTCTTCAAATGGTTACAAAAAATCAATGCTATCAGCACATCGTAGTTTGTAAGTAGAAATTGCGCCATGTTCAGCGCTATTAAACACTACACTATGACATGAAACTTGTCTGATTGTGAGTTGCAAATCGTTATCAGCAGTCAAAACAAGCAAGTGGCGCCAAGGACACTTTTACGGTAACCACAGTGACAGCTATGCACAAATTCCGGTTTCATATTTACACACCTGGTATAAAAATATAAGAAGAAATTAAAAATAGAACTTTTACTATATCAAACTTATTTGAGGAAAATATACAGGTAGAAAATGAATTGTCTGAACTTGGATACTTTTCGAAGTATGCATAAAAATTGGCATTTTATTTCAATTTCTTGTATATTAGAACTCTTGTGAGTTTCATAGCCATGGATTTGTCAAAACAGAGCGGTATATAAAAAATCCTTTTCTTCTACTTGGATCATTTCTTTCTCTAAATTTATTTCAGTTCCTTTTGATGCTGCCAAAGCCTGTTTCAAGCCAGGTTGTTGTAAAAAGCAGAGAGAAAAGTGATGTCATACAACACTTACCAATACAAAACGTGCAATCAGTATTTTATATATTAGTTTTTCAACAAAAGAGATTATTTTATGTACTACGCAATTTTACATATTTTAAACCTGTTTTATGTAATTTTATAGTCCCCCACAAAAAATCTGCGAGTTACTATACTACTCAAACGAAAGATGATATAATTTCATTCTGGCTTTAGGACTGAATCACACCTTTTTCGTGATACTAATCTATAGTTATTAATAATGTGTATGAAATAGTAAATTATTATTACAGGGTTTTCAATTATATTGGTTGATGTTTGAGAAGAATATATGTATTTAGCTCTGTGAAATCTAAACACATGTGAACGTATATGTACATGATTATATTAAGTAATCTAACATACTAACATCCTAACATTTTTATATTTAAATTTGTTTTATTACGTCAAGTGTAAAGCATATTTATGTTTGTTTATAATTTATGTCACTTAAGAAAAATAGTGTCCACAATTATTTCAATGAATTTTGTGTTTGCAAAGGATTCAACTAAATTCTTTGTAGATGGTGAGTTATCGTTCGATATTACTGTATTTGTACCGTTTCCGATCATATAGCAGTGAACCACAAGATTACATAAGGGAAGCTCACAAAATATGAAATGTTTGAACTTTTATATACGAGGTTGTACTGATAATTAATTTCGAATGTTTTGAGCTGTGCTTAGCCCTTTACTGTCCGACGAGACACTATCCGATTTGCCGTTTCGTATTGAATTTCGAGCCAATATCTGTTGATATCTGTTGATTCAATAGACTCTAGGAAAATATTTGTTTCTAGTTCACTTCTGCATAGCCAGGATTCTTCCTTAATTCCTTAACAAGCTGCGTAATTAAACATCTTTTAATACGGCTGCCATATGTAACGATGTCAGTGTAGCCTTCGCTTCGAGGAACCATTTTATGGACGACAGTGTATATCGACGAATTTCGTTGATGTACTTTTTTAATTTCACTTTCTTGGGCTCTCTTTTAAGAGAGGCAAAGCTTACTTCGTTGGACGTTGATTTCTACAACGCAATATTCTGTGAGAATTTAAACGTGTGTGTTATTTGTTATTTTAACAAAGCACATACCATAATAAAGATATATAAAATATTGTGATGATCGTTTGTTTGGAACCGATGTAAACATTTGGAAATCAGCTGGTTTATATAGTTACTAGCACTTATGAAGATTACAGGATGTTAGATGTTTGTAAGTATATGAGCTGTATGATTTTAGAAGAATATATTGTAATGTACAACAATCTAGAAAGTCGCTTTGTTTCATTCGCTGAGTAGATCAAGTTTCGTTTTATGCAAATGTCAGTAAGATAATAGACTTTCGACTAAGATCTAATCCAAGATAACCCATTTGGTTTAGCTTATGAATAGGC
The DNA here is from genome assembly GCA_022664845.1 of Lepisma saccharinum. Taxonomy (NCBI): domain Eukaryota; kingdom Metazoa; phylum Arthropoda; class Insecta; order Zygentoma; family Lepismatidae; genus Lepisma; species Lepisma saccharinum. The sequence goes on along the minus strand of JAGDQP010066383.1, from coordinate 9,213 downwards.
GATGAGTCCATTTCCTAAGTCGATATATAATGATCACCGTAGTTATGAACTGCCATTGTTACGGATTTCTATATGACGAAGTTTGACATACGAACTATAGTAGGACGTGATTCCACTTGTTTCATCATCACATGAACATGAAGTTGATATGGTAACCCACATTTACTGCGTTGGTGTATGGGACTATCGAAGATAAAGAGAACTCTGACTATCAAAATCTAAAGACTTTACTCCGTACTTGTGCGCTTGAAGAGAAGTAACTCAGCTCTCATTTTAGCTCAATAGCATCAAAATACATACATTTGAAGCAAAGTGCGACAGAAACTTATTTGGATATTCTTCTTCAGTACAATGAAGTATTAAAAACGTCGCCGAAGTTTGTTTGAAAGATCAAGAAAAGTACCGTACAATTATTCTTATTATGTGCAAAGTGAAATAACATATAATTGGAGGTTGGAAATCGCCTATATTTCCTCTTCCCACCTTCTCATTCTGATATTCTTTAAAGCAGCTTGTGAGACTGATATCATTCTCCTTCTAAGTGGATTTCTACTCAAGAAGGAAACAGAGAAGGAAGAAAAAAGAAGATGCAAGTGCACATCTTTACTATTATATCAGCATCTTTATCGCAATAGTAGTTGCGCTTCTACGCTCTATGGTACGTTTATCTCGATCTTTCCGAAATCCGCCTTGTTTGCGCTATCCATTCCTCAAAAATCATTGCTAAGGTAGGAAGTTTCCAAGCATGGAGTAAATTTGGACACTAGATAAAGATGTAATTACTTTTGTGTTTAGTTTAAACTTGGAACTGCAACTTTCTCATCCATTACTTTTCTTTCTATTTCTAGTCACTTTTGCAAAATAAATTGTTAAACTTTTAATTAATTAGTTTTTAATTTGCTGTGTCAAAATATTTTATTACTGCTAATGAATTAAGAACATATGTGTGGTATCTCAATGACTCCTTTTAAATATAATTTAATAGCGAGAGTGAGTAACGGACCTTGAGGCTCAAATCAGGTTCACGCCACCCCTAGCCTGGTGGTTTTGAAGACGGCCCAACCCGACCATACTGTTCATTACATACTATTCATTACAAGGTATAGAGCATAATTGGCGAAATAGCCAGGATGGGGGAAAATAGGCCGTTTAGATGACAGAATGGCGCTGGAGGACCGAGATCTTCGACGTTTTCATAATGATAACTGGCTTCCGTAATAAAATCCAATATTTGTTACTACGTCGATAAGTACGCCATGGCGTTAGATAGTACACATTATGTGAAGTATGTTTGCTAATTTTAGATTCATTCACTTGCCCTTGGACATATCTTTTCTATAGTTTCAGTATAAATTTAAACATGATATTCCCTAAGGAACCTACCAGCGTTAATCTGATAACTGATATAACAGGGAGCAATTTTGTAATGACCGTTATACGCTTTTTTTTAAACTTGAAACAATTGTTTCGAAACGTTCTTTTTACTTTTGCAGCATTTGACCTTGACGACTTTCTCTTGCGTGGGAATCATTATTATGCAAACGCATAGCAACTTCCCCTCTGACTCTTCTAATCAATATATAAATATATTTTCTTACAATGTATACTTCACTATTACAGGTTATTTATTATTTTCATGTATCACTGTCTCCTGTATTTAAATCATTTTGCACTTTCTTGTATATTCTCAATGATCTTCATTTAAATAACTCTCCGTAGACAGTAGGATTTCATACAGTAGACCATTTATTTTTGCACATGGATATTGGTTTTCTTTTTCTATTCTGACACTAATTATAGATTTCCACCATTCTGCTTATTCTCCTCTTCATTTAAATGACTTTCCTTAGTCTGTAGAAGTCATTATAGAAGCCTATTTATCATTCCAGACGGATAATAAATTCTTGCTATTATCATTAACTTTTTTAATTTCACGGTAATTATCGCTTCGTAAAGTTAGGCCAGTCAAAGTAATGAAAGAAGATACCTTACCTGGAACAAATTGTAACAGAAACTGTGTTTCGATTTTATGGTAGAGAAAAGCAATCTAAACAACATATCAAAAATGTAGCGAAATCTGACGTGTATTTTCCCTCCATTTTGAGCCGCCATAATAGATATTGGAACTAAACACCTAATTTTGAAACAGCAGTTATGTCTTCTCACATAATTAAGATAGGAACTTCGTTCTTGTGTCAAATTGATGCTAATAAATGGTAGAAGTGAGGAAAGCTGGTATAGTTCTGCAATGACGCCGTCATATTGAAATATGGCGGCTGTTCTCCCAAAAGTTACGTTACATTCGGTTCATTACCTATAGTAATTGGAACATAACTATGAAACCGTTAAAGATACCAAAACCTCATCCATAATAAAGTGGTAGAGTAGAATCTGCTCTTTCCATTGATATCAAAATTGTTTCGTTATCTTGGAAACTAAACAAGCTAGACCTTTTTGTGTGGCGAGAGTGTCACTTCAATGAAAGGTAACGGTATTTATAGTAAAAATCGTAATGATTTTATTTTTCACAGCATTCGTCTGTATAATGTTTCAAATCAAATCAACAATCTAAGAATTTCACACGTAATATATATAATGTACTAGTGTATAATGTACAGCATCAAATCAAACAAATCTACTGAATGTCAATGAGAAAAACAAAAAAGAACGAGATATCAGGAATAAATGAATGATCAATTGGTGTGTATATGTATATAGTGGTGTATGATTATAATTTTATCAGTGTTAATAATAAACGTTCATTATTTAATATGTTCTCATCGCTACTGGAAATGCGGTATATTGTTCTCATGTGGACTGTTCGAGCACGCTGACCCCGACATTCTCCACATGCAGGTGAACAGTCGAGATTATGGTTTCGGCAAGAACAACGACCTGATTGACAGTCTTTCTTACAGTTGCAACGGACCGTTTCCAATACATTCTTAGGTGCAGGAGGTAAATCTGTTAATATTGGGAGTAGTTTACCATCGTCACTGGACCATTCCCATTCTGTTGGTAGCAGCCGATCATTTTCCCTTCACACTTGAGTTTGCTGGTAAGTTCTCATACCGTGGAACTTGACTGCTGCTGACGTTGGTGGAAGGGACTGCGGCTTAATTGAAAAATTATTTCTTACAACTTTTTCGCTGAAACATTTAAATCGGAGCACATCAAGACTGTCTGATTCTGAACGGTTGTATATTGCAACTGTTGCTTTCTCACCTGCTGCTACAACATCCTTGGTAGTTGCTGATTAATCATTACAAACATCTGCACATTTGCCTAAAGCTGTCCCTTTCATTAGCATTTTCAGACCTTTCTCTTTGCCCACGCCGAAAAACTGAGACGTAGTCACATCCTTGAAAGGCATGTACAAACAGAAGATTTTGAATGACGTTGACTCCCAAGCTACTCTGGACTGCTTGAACATGCCACTGATGGGGACTGCGCATTCCTTTTCTTATTCTGTGATGAAAAAAAATATTCTTACATGCAGCGTGTATGTGGTGACAAAGAAGAATTAGTACATCGGTATCATCAGCGACAACAATAACATCCTTATCGCAAGCAGCTTCCACCACAGTCTGTGCAATTAATAAATCCGCGTCTCGTTTTGCATGTACACACTTGCATCCAATTCCTTCTAGGTGGGAACTGAGTATGTGGATGAACCGTTGTTTGTTCACTTTGTTTGCTAAGAAGTTTTCTTTTTTTATGATGAGGCTGCTGTTATGCATTATTAGAACGTCAGGGCTGCCATTCTTTCCATATCATCTGGAGTGGGTTGCATCTTTTACAGATGGACTATCGGAATATTCATCGAAAACAATTATTGCACTGCCATAATGATGTTAAATGCGCACTGCGTAATTCCTGCAGATGTCCAAATTCGTAACGCTTTGAGTCCATGGTACATGATGTAACAGAGCACCTCCATCCAGAATGTAAACACTACTGACAGGTTTGACTTGCTGTGTTTCTTTAATAGCAGTCCACAAGGCATCCGCTAGAACTGATTTATTCGCCTGTCGTGGAAGGAATGTTTAATCAAAGAGCGCTGCTGGATAGCTGCACAGTTCGTGCTTTAAGAGCTCTTCTTTGGTATTTTTTTACTAGCTGCAACTAAGGCGAGTCGTTGAAACAAGAGACAGGGATCGATTTGTACAACTTCTTTATTCAACTTTATAAGCTTCTCCATTTCCATTGTCACGGCCTGTTCACTTCGTTTAAATGTGTAGGATTGCACGTTTTTACCAACCATAGAACAAAGTATGCTTTCTCTAACTTCTTCCGCTCGATCAACGTTTACATTCTCAGATGCACGCACACCCGATGTTATGCTGCGCAACGAGGAATCCGCTAGGAATGGGTTTCTGTCAGTTATATATTCCAACAGTTTGTCTGTATCTTCAGCATCCCTTCGACTTCGGGCCTGAGAAGTTTCACTGTGTTGTTCGCTTGTGTTGTACTTCACCCCAGTGAACTCTTGAATGGCACAGTTCACTTCAACACATGGTGTCATTGACTGCACCCACAGATTTACTTGAGAGTCCGTCATTACCCTTCCTCTTGTCAGACCTCCGCTGGAGTTTATGCTTCTCATCAGGACTTGTTCGACGACATGATCTGCTGGTAGTCCTGCCCAGTATTTTTCAGAACGTCGGACAACGTAGAATCCTTTCTGAAACCTGGAGTGTACATGGGGGTTTGTGCTTTGCAAGTTTTCCATATCTTGCAAATGGATGTGAATGGTCTTTGCATAAAAGTTATGTCCTGCGGCAGCAAGGAATGAAAGCATGTCTCTAGAGGATCTAATATACAGATCCCAGTCACCTGTTCTTTCAGAAGTTATGAACTGTTTCAGAATACTAACCATTTGCATGTACTATATCCACAGTCTGGACGTTCTGCTTGATGAAGCCCTTGTTTCCTTCCATGTTTCCATCATCTCCCTTACTTTCAGAAAATCTGCATTGACATCAATTGTAGGCACAACAGCCTCATCCTGTTTTGGGTCTACCGTCACATGTTCTTCTGCGGCGATACTCTCTCTTGCTGTTGACGCAGATGTATCTTCCGCTTCCGGTGGACTTTTTGTTTCTTCTTCATTTAAGCTTGACAGTTGCTTTTACAACAGTTGCAGGTTCTTGCCATCCCTTGCATTCAATGTCGGCAGTGTTTCATCGTTGATGCTACAAACCGAAGCAGCATTACTCGCCTGTGAATTGCTTGCAACTCCCATTCATACATGCACTAATGGTAGTTACTTCTGATGCTTGGAGCATTGTAAGTGTAGCATCTACTAGGATTTGACCCCGTCTAGCGCGTCAAAATGCCTTACCACTGAGCATGTGTATTACCCAATTACTGGCATATATCACATTCAATGTTTCCTGCAACCCTGTAGAGTCCATGAGGTGACCTATACAGCCAAGAAAACTCATTTCTGTGTGCAGACCTCCTAGCAACAATACAATCTCTTTCAACTTGCTACTTTCCATTTCGCTGGCAATAATTGTTTTCGCCTTCCACCACAACGGCTGGTCGAATGTAATAACCGGTGTGACACTGTCTGTTTCTGCTTGATCACAGAGGAACATAAGAGTTGAGTAAACAGAGGTTGGGTCTTCAGGGTTAATATTCGCTACGGGCAGGAAGAGAGTGGATGATTTACCAGGGTAGGGTCCTCTATGGACCATGCTCATGAATCCAGACCAGGTAGGCCGTGGAATTTCCAAAAATGGTGATAGTCAGCATAGAAGATCAGGAAGCATTTTGGGTGTAGCTGCAGTTGTTCTTATTTTCTTTAGATCAGTATAATTTAGTGGTGCCATAGAACTGCTTGGCTTGTACAGAAGAATGTTTATTTCTGACTTCAGTGAACTTGCTTTCGGGATGGCACTTCTTGAAGCAACTCGAGTTGTCTTCATTCTTGGCGTCACGGCCCCAATCATTCCAATACCATGAAATGTACCTTTGCCATCGAGAGTTCGGATATCGTGATCGACATACCTTTGCCATCGAGAGTTCGGATATCGTGATCAACATTATCTGCTGCGTACTGAACAAATTGGCCAGGCTGTACTGTTGCCTCAATTGCACGTGAGGTTGCTGCACAGATTTCACATCGCTGAACTTCACTATACGATGAACAAAATTCATGCTGATACAGTGAGTTGATCAAGAATCTGGAACCGAAATGGTGATGTATCTTCAGAGCCAACCCAAGTTACAGAGGGGCGACCACGACACGTGGACGAGCTGCCTGTACAATTGCGTGACCTATTGATTCTACCTTCTTCTCATGTGCTTTCCCAATAATTATCTGTAACAAAACAAGTAAACAAGTAAACAATGTAAACTGCATTGCACTGTCGATGGAGGACATGTATTCGGTTGTAGGATACACCAAGTGTGAAATTTCCAGCTGCTTCGCATCATTTCTTATGAGTTTGCCAGCAGTTACGATCAATCTAATCTTCTCTTCTTCATCGTTGTACTGCTGCTTACCTGCACTATAATATTGTTGAAGAATTGATGATGCTGTTGTTCGGAATGTCACAACATTTTCTCGGCCTCCCAACTGGGTAATAACAATTTTGTCTCCATAGTATTCAAGCAGACATAGCTTCATGTATTTTAGTGAGTAAGGTTGCTCAGCAAAACTACAAGCCGCCAGTTCTTCTTCCATCTTTGTTACTAGATCACTCACTGTGATTTGTTCCTCATCATTATCTTCGAATACCTAATAACCTTCAAGAAAATCCCCTTCCTTTCCTCATTCTCTGGCCTACCAACGTGAACGACTCGCTTGGCAGCTGGTTGATTACTGTCACTGATGCACCAACTTGGGACATCTTTCCGTACTCGGAAATTAACGCTACATTGCTGATGGTATCTAGCATCCACTGCAGGTAGATCTTCGACACTAGCCAGGTGACACATCACCTCGGGACTCCATTTGTCATGTCGACTGTTACAAATCTGAACCACACTTTCACGCATGTTGTGTGTTTTGACAAGATATATGTCTCTTCCTCGTTTACCGCCTTTGTGTTTCACTTCCTGGCCACATAGGAAGGAGTGGCTGTTAAATTGGAACCCACCAGTCATGGAGCGACGTTTTACTGGCGAACAGGGATGTGGAGTTCTCTTGGCTGAGGCAATATAATTTGGATTACACCACTTTTGTCTGCACTCGACATGAACGCACGTAAGTGTCCATGATGACAGCCACAGCTTCAGAATCAGTTTCTGCTTGGTAATTGGGTCTGCTGGGTCGTGGGATCTGTTACACTACAAACTGCATCTGCAAGAAAAGAAACAATGGTACTAATCGTTAATAATAAGGGATTAGTAATTACATTATACAGGGAATACAGTGCAAAATTACACAGTGTAACACAAGAAGGTGATCAAAACATGTTATGCATGTTAATAACGCTAACATGTTAATAAAGCTAACAATAATCTCACATGGGATGTGGTCCAGTGATATACCTTACTAATATTATTACTTTTCATTTATAAGAATAATTCAGATAATTTTCCTTATTAATTCAAGAAGAATTTCTTTCATTTATTTAAAGAAAATGTATGTAGCCTGAGATTGCGTACTTCAATGTTATGAAACACAACACTCTCACCACATAAAATGATCTAGCTTCCTTAGTTTCTAAGATAACGAAACAATTTTGATATCAATGGAAAGAGCAGATTCTACTCTACAACTTTATTATGGATGAGGTTTTGGTATCTTTAACGGTTTCATAGTTATGTTCCAATTACTCTAGGTAATGAACCGAATGTAACGTAATTTTTGGGAGAACAGCTGCCATATTTCAATATGACGGCGTCATTGCAGAACTATACCAGCTTTCATCACTTCTACCATTTATTAGCATCAATTTGACACAAGAACGAAGTTCCTATCTTAATTATGTGAGAAGATATAACTGCTGTTTCAAAATTAGGTATTTAGTTCCAATATCCAATATGGCGGGAAAATACACGTCAGATTTCGCTACACTTTTGATATGTTGTTTAGATTGCTTTTCTCTACCTTAAAATCGAAACAGATTTTCTGTTACAATTTGTTCTGGGTCAAACGATATATTGACTGGACTAAGTGGTGTTGGCGAATTTTTAACAACGTAGCACACGCTTATCTTTAGAAGTTTAATTGGATATACTAGTCTCTAGATTTATAGAATGTGAAGACGAAAATATGAACTACTTATTTATTTGTCATTCTTCTATACCACACAACTTAATTTTTATGTTTGCTCAAATTTAGGATACGACGAGTGTATTCGTTTCACAGAATTTATACGCACGACATAAATCTAAATGAATTCTTCTTGAATAAATATGGCTGCTCTATTTGACTGAGAGAAGAAACGTACCTTACAGTTGATACATTGTTTTCACAAGCGTGTGTGAACAGTCTTCGTAAAATTAGGATGTGTCTTCCTGCAAAGAAGGTATATATCGTTCTCTGCCACACTATTGATATTATCTTACGGCTTCCTATAGCTTGATGTAGCATGCGTTTTAGAAATCATGGCATGCTGGAACAGAATTAAGGGCGGTGTTCTAACGCAAGTAATCTCTAATTTCGTGTTTTTAATGTGCTATTCTCCTACGAAATGGTTATACCATTAAGTTCAAAGTCCACTAAACATAGATTTCCCACCAATTAAAAGATACTCTTCACGTATTTGATTTGGTAACATACGTGGGAATATAAGAACTGTTTCGACATCACAGCTTGATTAAGTGCCCCGGTCAGTGTACGACCGGGTTAAATATCAAATTACTTATATATTTCGTAATTACAGTAAATGTTTAATAATTTAAGGAGTATGCATTAGTTATTCAAATATTTGTGTTCTATATATTGAATTTTTATTGAAAATGTTTATGTAATTACGTAGAAGAGAACCACCAGTGGCGGTAGCAGCGGTGTTTTGGTCAAACTGGTGTTAAGAGTAACGCAATAGAATGCGTTGAATCAGATATATTAAATGACCCTGGCGATTGTCTGTTGCCCAAGTCTGAAGGAGCTGGAAGAGAAGCAAGTATGTGTGAAATTCTTTGTAAATCTGAAGAAAACGTTCACAGGGGTCTTCGACGTATTTCTTGAATGTTATATTGGGGAATGTTAGAGTCCAACACAATGTTACGAACGGTACAGACGATTTAAAGCGT
>JAGDQP010066382.1:0-11286 GCA_022664845.1 Lepisma saccharinum | reverse complement strand
TTTAAAATGTACCTAATTAGTTTAAAGCACGCATGTTGTTTTACACGTTGCATGTGTAATGTAATTGATAGCGTCTTGTCATTATATTTGTGAAAAGAGATGCGTTTCGTAGTGAAATTCTGACTAGTAATTGTCTGTGTATTTATTTGTTACACAAAATCATGTTTTAACGATGCATTGAGAATGATGAGCATTTCTAATTCCTCAAATTATGGTCCAAGTTCTATGAACACATTCTGTTTTTTTTTCATTAACTCCTTACTAGTACTAGTGATGGAGATGTGCGATGAAAACATATCTTCTTTATAGGTTTCCCTTTATTTTATATGCCTTTTAATAACATATATGATATATTGGTTTAATATTTGTTTCAGTAGTACCTATAATTTTTCTTCGCATTTTAATGAAGAAGGATTGTTTCTAAACGTTTTTTACGCTTCTCTATTTAACAGTTCTTTCGTAGTTTGCCTTTTCTATTGAATACAGACCGTTTCATTCGCAGTATTTTATCTGTTGTATGTATTTCTTAGTTCTAATGGTAGGAGGCTGTCTGATTTTCATGCAAAATGCAACCAGCACTGTTTGTATTTTTCATGTAATGAGCAATTCTGATAAACCTTGTGGTTTTGTTATATCTAATTTCGTGTTGTGCTACTTCATATTTGTCTTATTGTGAAAGATTTCTAAACTTCTTATTACTCTGTTTAATAAACAAGATTTCATATTTGTGCTTAAAATAAGGGTTTTCTTTTTGACAGTGACATATAATGAGCTGGTACAATTCAGTTTGGAAGCTGCACAAGATTCCCTTCGCCGAGCTATAGCAGGAATTGCTGGTGTCTCCCCGCTTCGTATTACTCAGCTAACAGTAAGTATTTTTCGAAAAATATTCTTTGATAGTTTATACAAGACGTAAACCTATTATAAAATTCATGGTTTAATCCAGTCCTGGTGATGGAGTGGCAAACGCTGCTACCTACGAGTCATCAATGAAACGGAAGTGCATTTAGGTTTCCAGTTAATAAAATGGTTACACGCTCGCTGTTATTGCGCGTGGTTCCTGGAGTTGTTTTGGAGCTTACTTCAATAATAGTGTAGATTCCGTTGTTATAAGCTCACAAGCTTGCTCAGGATGTTAGTAAAAATGACAAAAGAAGTTGTGGCGGGGTATTTGAGTTCTTCGTCAGTCTCAGCAGATGAACTCGGGAATATATTTTGAGTAGAGGCTTGAACTTCTTTTAGTGGAAGTTTGTCTTAATTGCCTTTTCGTGTGTGTTGAAGGTTTTGCTATATTTAAAAGTTAATTCAAATACTTTGGTCTAAATGTTCAAACGTAAAATTATTATTGTGTGTGTGTATATATGTGAAGTAACATCTTAGCATAGAAAGTCCCATTATGTAGTAAGAGTCTACTCAGCCCGAAGTAACTTCATCTGTTTTAAGGTAATAAAAAAACTGACTTTAACTCACCTACTTTTGCTTTCTGACGCTGTCCTCGTGGTATTAATGTGTGTAAAGAAAAAGAAGCGAAAGTTATATATATAAGGTAAATTTAAGACAAATGAAGGAGAAAAAAGGATAATACTTAAAGCTTAGTTTCGCATTAGATAACACATATACACATATATACACTCTCTTCAAACTTGTACTTGGTGAACACGTGAACTTCGCTCTCTTCCTCTATACTTGAAAACGTGTAATACACGAGATATAGTGACTTTTTATGTGTATGTGTGATCTAATGCGAAACTAAGCTGTAAGTATTATCCTTTTCTCTCCTTCATTTGTCTTAAATTTACCTTAAATTGCCCTCCCGGCTTTCCTTTGTACTAGTTATATATATATGTATATATATCACTAACACAAAGGAAAGCCGGAAGAGCAATTTTAAGGTAAAATGATAAAAAGAAAGGGATTACTTACAGCTCGTTGTTCTTTAGGTGAACATACGCACAAACTAACACTTATAAGTATAGAAATCTTGAATATTTCGCTGAATTCACCTTCTTCTTGCTCGGAGAGTAACAGACACACACGTGAGGATAGAAAAAGACTAAGACGACAGTGACGCCACGTAGCGGACGACGCATCAAGTTTGGAGAACAATTGACTGTTATATAACGCATGGATTTGCGGAGCGTAGAAAAATTGGCAACTGTACAGCGTGTAACTTCAGGGTGGAATTGTGGAAGGAAAAGTGTTGAATATGAAGAGCAAACGGGTGTTTTAGAGTTATTGAAGGTTAAGGCCAGAATACATTTTCGTGTTTAAACCATGAATAAAGGCGCCCCCTCCCACAAACGGCATGTGGAGGTGCTGGCGTGAAACCTATCCCCAACTTATATGCTGTATAGTTATCAATTGTTCCACGTGCCATACAACAGTCAGCTGTTCTTCAAACGATGCGCCGTCCGCTACGTGTTGCTACTGTCGTCCTAGTCTTTTGTTCTATCCACGTGTGTGCATTTCTCCTCTACAGCAAATCTACTGTATTAATACTGAAATATCGCAAGTACTGTACATATTAGCGTTTAAGTGTGGATGTACGCCTATGGAACAAGAGTTGTAAGTATATCCCTTTGTTCTTATCATAAACTTACCTTATATATATATAACATAAAACTTTTTATGTTAAGACGCTTGTCTTTACCTATTTATATATATATATATATATGTGTGTGTGTGTGTGTGTTTTTTTCGTGCCGGCGTAGAAGAGGGGAAAAGAAAAGACAAGCGTCTTAACATAAAAACTATTATTGCGAGGTGTCAAGCACGGTACACTAAAATGTTGAAAATAAGAAAAAAGTGCAAAAAGGCATATATTAATAAGTTTTATGAGCATACTGTTCTTTGAAAGAAAGAGAAACTTCACCTCGCGTGGAATTGAACCCCGGTCTCGAGAAGTTGTGTTAGCTTCTATGGTAAATGATAAGACAGAAGAGATTATTTTCCATGTTACGTCAGATCGACTTCCTAACGTCGTTTTGCGTAGATCCGCCTTAACTGTGTTTTGATCAAATTGGAGAACTCAATTTATGAACCAATATTGTGACAGTAACATATCAAGGTGGTTTAAAGCTACGTAAAAGGCCATAAATACACTCAAATTCAGAATATCGAAGAAGACTTGGTAGTGTATAGGATTGAACAACAATCAAACAGTGATACTATCAGTAAATTAAAATCGGGAATAGACTATGGTTTGTAAACAAGAACAGAAGGAATATATATACAGACTAACCTCGTTAATCCGAACGCCGCGCTACTCCGAACGGCCTTCAGTCGTCGTCTGTACATACGTACTGTTATTTTTAGATGTTCATGTCATTACAATGCAACCGTAAGCTTGGGATGAGACTTCTCAAGGGAACATTGTTAGCTCTTGGACTAAGCTTTGGCCTCTTCCCCAAAGACCGCCAAACGAAAATTCATCAGATTCTTCCTTTGTGTCTGACATTGTTCATGTTGTTCATAAGAGACAGATGATCTTATCTCGGAAGGAGATGTTACTGAGTGGCTAAATGAAGAAGAGGCAGCGTTAGGAAATGATCACTTATCTGATGCTGAAATTATCCAGCGTGTACGAGAAGAAGCAGAGAGCGGTGATAAAGAAAACAATGTACAAGAAGAACCAACTCAAAGTGTAAAACATGCAGAGGCGATGCAAGCTTTCAACACCTGTTTGGTGTGAGCAGATGAAAACGATATTCCAGTGCACCAGATCCTAACCCTTCGTCAACTGCGTGATGACGCGTTTCGTAAGTCCATCAAAAAAGCAGGTCAGAAAACGATTAAAGACTTTTTCAAATGACCTTTTCTACATAAAGTTACAGTACTGTACTGTAGTATTTAAAGAACAGTAACATACAAAGTTTCATTTTGTAGTAGAGTAGGTCTTTATTGAGTAATTGTTCAATTTATTGTACGTACGTACATACTGTCAGTAAATTGTTTTTCCTAGCGAATTACTGTATACGTACTTTATTTTAAGCTTGTTTCGGGCGTTTCTTTAGCATTCCTTAGTATTCCAAACTTTTTAATAATCCGAACAGCTCGAGCAAACAAATATTCGGATTAACGAGGTTGGCCTGTATATGGTATATTATTTGGGGGCCCGCCTAACCACCCCTGCCTCTTGGCATGCTTTGCATAGATTGAGTTGTTCACTTTCTGGGTCGTACAACACGTACATCTTAGTACTTCATCCTGGGGCAGCCTTGTCCCTAGAGATTGTTGGATTGCCGGAGTTCCGGCATTCCAAGAATCTCCTGTGTTCCACCTGTTCGAGACAGCTGGTGTTGCGGAACTTACTTTTGACCAGGCGTCAAAAATATTCCCCTGGTCTCTGTTCCTGGATTGTTGGAACATTTGCTTGGGAGGGGTCCCTACCTATTATTTGCTTTACAAACACATACAATACATATAGGACAATACAGGACGACACAACACATCGGCTTGAGAATGGCTTCTACTTCTTACCAGCGACACCCTGTAACGAGACTAATAAGATTAATTGCTGCTTTCGTTGGTTGGTATCTTCTTTCTGCTTTGTTGTTGTTGTTGTCCCATCACAGGGGTAGCCATCCGATCTTCTTCTACTCTGCTATTCTTCATGCTGTATTCTATCCTGAAGGGGGAGAAGAGAAGTTGGTACAACTGCTTGCTGGTCAGTCCTGGATGCATGCACTGTTCTGCATTATTTTTTCCTTCTCTTCTTCCTGTAGATGATTAGCGACAATCATACAACGCACATTTACTCGCAGGTTTAGTATGCACATCTTCGACCGGTAGTTGCGGTTTCCGCAACCTTCGGTCAGTTTGTCTGATTATAATTTTTTCCACTATGTGTACTAACACTAATCCCGGTTCCCACCACCACTCACACGCACTTCCACACTTTTGAGCGTCTCTTGCTGGAGTTCCAGCAGTGGTACAATAATATGCTAGTATATTGTTAATCTTGTTTTAAATGTTTACATTGTTTTAAATTTTTTATTTTCTCACTTTGTTAAGTTTGAATAGCCGTTTTTGCACTTACGATATATACTTTACAGTTTTGGTCTGTTATCATTAATGTCATTAATTCGCGGTCGACGCGGGAGACCCGTATCGCGCACATAGACACTGCACTGTTTTGTCCAATAGTCGCTCATACACTTTCATACTTGTGGAGTCTTGCTTACTCTTGGCGCGCCCCCCGTGCCAAGAATCTTCTTTTGTATGATGATGAAACTAGCTTTGAGTGCTCAGAACCTCCGTGACGGGTCTTTTCTCCAAGAGAGTTCTTTGTTCTCAGACTAGATCAGTTTCTTGGCATCTAAGAACAACGTGGTCCGGGGACGCAACCATCTCGCAGGCGTGGCACATATTATCTTCTACTAATTTTAGATTGAGTTTTTGCCGGTAAGGGCCATGACCGGTAACGAAGTGGAGCAACCATCCTTCGATTTCCAGTTGCATTTTAGTTCTTTCAGCCACGTCCGGGAAGATGTTGTAAACTCTTCTTGCCTTGGATGATTTTTCCAAGAATGATTGCCACGCACTGGTCAGGCTATCTTCTATATCGCTCCTACTTTCAGCTGGTTGATGAAGAATTTCTTCTACCTTGTCTTCTCGTCCTTTTTTGAGCCAGTACGCGGCCCCATCCTTTTTAGCTGTAGATGCATAGACATTGTCGCGGTCGCCAACTGGAGTGCTTCCACCGGAGTTGTTCTGTAGGCTGCTGTTGACGTACATCATCCATCGGGTGGCTCCAGGCGCTGGCGGCGTAACCAACTACAGACCGGATTATGACATCATGGTACATCCTTACTATCCTCAGAGGTATTCTATAATTCTTGGTTGCTATGTTGACTATCTTATGTGATACCTTAACTGCTTTATTCTTTACTGTCGTGACATAGGTTCTAAACTTTAGCTTCTCATCCAAAATAACCCTTAGGTATTTGAACTCCCTTTCTCTTTTAATTGTCTTCCCGTTGATTTTTATTATCGGTCCCTTGTTTAAGTTTAGATTGCCTTTAAATAAAACATATTTAGTCTTCTCGGCTGAGATAGTTAGTTTATTATTGTTGCACCATGATGTCATTCTATCTATGATTTGGTTTGCTTTATTCCGTAATTCATTTCTGCTGTTTCCTTTATTTACAACCGCCAGATTGTCCGCGTAGCCTACTACCCTTTCCACTTGATCAAGTTCATTCAACATTCCCAGACACGGCTGAAATATCATGTCCCAGATTATAGGCCCCAGAACGGAACCTTGCGGACATCCCTTCGTCGGATCCTTCAGCACGACGCCATCAGCCGTATTTACTTGTATTGTTCTTCCTTGGAACTAACTTTTAATTGTTTTCCAGATCGCAGGGTTGACCCCAATGTGTTTTAGCTCTTTTAACATTGACGGCCACCATATATTATCAAATGCTTCTTAGATATCAAAGAAGATTCCCATAGCGTGTTTGCATTCTTGTTGTTTAAGTGTGTTAATAGTTCCGCAAACCTCTTTGATCGTGTCCTCAGTTGACTTGCCTCGACGAAATCCGTATTGTAGCCTACATTCTTGGAGATTTTCTCTTCTGTCGTTTATTCTTTTAACTATGACTTTTTCGAAGATTTAACTTATCATATTTAATAAGCATATGGGCGTATATGACTCCGGGTTTGTCTTCCCCTTTATGCAATATAATTAGGTTTGCTTTTTTCCACACAGTTGGGAATCTTCCCTGAGTCAGACATTCGTTATATAGTTTAGTTAGATATGGTGTCCAAAGGTGCTGCAGGAATTTATATATTTCATTTTTAATCCCGTGTGGACCAGAAGGAATATATAGCAAGAAATAGGATACTGGTTTATTTTTTGTTTTAGAAATTGTTTTTCATGCTTAGTAATGTTGCCTCTTGTTTTTCAGATGACGCACAGTCCTGATGGTGTAGATGTATGGTTCATTCTTCTAGAGCAGCCAGATGTGGTAGGCCCAGTTGAAAATCCCCGTCCACAATTTAGCATGATGGATGCCTATCAGTTACTGAAAGGCATTACACAGCGACATGAAGTTCCTGTTCGGCTGAACCTTGGTGCAGGCCGTCAGAAGGTATTGTTTTCTTTTTATAATCCTTAATCTCAGCACAGTGTATAATAATGTGGTACAGTTTTACTTTTTTGTTCTGTTGTTGTTCTCGTTCCGTTTAGAAAACTTTGTTCAAAGGTTTAAAAGCACTTCAAATCGTTAAGGGATACATTATTGACAAATAATGCTATCCAGAACATAGAGTATGTTTAGGGCGTTGTATTTAAAATGTTTCAAATTTGTTTCATAAATATTTCAGTATTGGGTTGTTGATCATTTGGAGACGGTAGGTACGCGCAATAGAAAGTGAAATAAGAAAAAGATTTGCTTAGTGTTTCTTATGATCTGTTGAGAGATATGAAGGGTATAAAGGAAGGAGATAAGTTCTTGGGAAGTGCGGAATGTGTCTGTGAAGATAAAGAAGATCTAATGGTTTGATTGAATTAATATTAGCGTTCTAAAGGAGCGAGTGAGCTTTTAAACGACCGACAGCGTAAGCATTGAGGAAGAAGCAAACCCTCATGCGAATTGTACTAAGTTACGAATATAGTTTTAAGTTTCGAGACATCTTGTAAAAATAAAGTTACGTCCGGAACAAAGTACACATTGAAGTTAATTCCGATCGAGTTCTCGATAAAACAATGATCTTTTAAATGGCTTAATATTCTTTAGTACCATTACAATTTTTTTATTGTTTGTAGATTCAAGTAGTCATGTTACCAAATTAAAATAAAGCCAAAACAGATAGGTCGATGATTTTTATACAAATAAATACATCAAAGCTTCAGCAAATTTTTCTCTGCAAGACAAGAGATTTAAAAGTTCTACGCTATGTATTTTCATTTGTTAGTTTTAGGAGCTTATGTGTATAATTGTGCAATCTATAAGATTGATGTCTTTTTATAGTTGGTCCAAATTCAACCAGGCTCTCTGGAAAAAACTTCAGAAGCTGTCCATCCTCTGGCACGAAGAAGATCTGTGATGTACCTTCATGCAAATTATACTGCAGGTATGTGTAGTTTAATTAATCAAATACATGGTATTTTTCAGCATGCACATGCTCTTGGAAGCTCTGTTCTTAATGTGCATAGTTTACGTAAGTCAAAGAAGAGTATAGAGTAACAGTTATCAAACCAAATAAACCTGGAGTTATTTATAATTTTATAAGTGTCCTTGAAGTGTGTTTTTGTTTCTGATCCAAAATAATCTTGTTTTGTCCATGTTTATGTGTCTGTGCTTAAAATGAACACACAAACCATTTTTTCCTGTAATTTTCTTGTATGGGTGCTACAAAGAACAATGGCTAGTCACACCAGCCAAATGCCATGATGATACCTACATACTAGATAGACCCTGGCCGATTACCATCCAACATCCTTTCCCCCCACCCTATCCCTGTCTGATCCTGAGATGCCAAAAGGCCATAAATAAATTCCAGGAGAAGGTAGCGGCAGGATCGTAGTTAAGGTAACATCTCAGCATTTGCCTGGTGAAAATTAGGAATATCCAGGAAATTTTGTCAAGATGTGCACCAATATGGCTCGATCCCGCGTGCCTCCTGATTGGCGATCTGATGTCAGCGGCGCTAACCACTAGACTACAGGGACTGGATACACAAACCAATTATAATTAAAATACATTACAATTACTAAAAGCATAGAAAACAAATTAAATAAACTCCTTTTCTTCTTTTTTTTTAAAAAAAAAGTGATAAGATTCAGTTTGTATGCGTTTTTATTCTAATACACAGTGATCTTGATATTTTTAAGTGTAGGCATGTTGTAACGAATTTATCCAATAAAACCTCGACTAGCCATTTGTTGAACTTTCTGCTACACGTAGCTGTTATCTTTTACAAAAATCATTAATTGTTGCACCTACCAGTAGATTTTGAACAACAAAGCAACAATAAAACTTGCTTTCTAAACATTTAAAACGTTAATATTCTGTTAAACCCACAATCGTGTAGCACTCTTTATTTTTGGACACGGAAGAGCCTTTCTTGAAATGTATGGTACTTACGTTGCTTCACAGTTTTCAGTGTCGTTGCTGCTCGACCTAATATTTTCAAACTCTCTCTCATTCTCTTCATCGGAGACGCACTCTTCTTCTTACTACACTTCGTTACTTTTGTTTTCTGTGACTTTCGTATTTCGCTTTCACTTCCTGTATATTTATTTGATATTCATTGGTACGTCCCCCGATGAAGAGCTCTAGGACGTGTTTGAAAATATTCGGTCGGGCAGTAACAATAGTGATGATCCAAAGAAATTGAAGACTATAGGGTAACGTAAATATTATACACAATCATATAGCGTAAGATGTCTTATATACGCGGGAAAATATTATTTAAAACTAGCGGATTTGCCCGCCCATTGGTGCGGGCTGAGTAAAATACGTTGGCAATACTAATAGTCGTACTGCTATTACTGTTACTACTAATACTACTGCAATCACTACTACTACTTTTAAAACATTAAATATTTTTGGTTTACAACAATCCAAATTTGAATTTTAAAATCTAATTTATTTATTTATTTATGGGGGCTCTATAGTCTAGTGGTTAGAGCGTTGGACTCATGTCCGCGTGGTCCCGGGGAGGAAAACTGGGAAGTCACGTGAATAAAGACGTGACGGGCACTCGGTCTAGAAAGCCCCTAATACCCCTCTTCGTGGCTAGGTGACGCGCAGAGCTGACCACACTGCCGTCACTCAGGTGAACAATGAAATTACTATTTGTATTAATTAGATCGTGGCACAGTCACTTCTAATGACTTAAAATACCTTTAGCCAAAGGTTAGCGATACGTGTGTTTGTCAAATAGCAGCAAGGGAAGCGAGTAAAGAACAGAGGAACTTGGTGAGGAATACGCTTCAGGGATTTGGTTGGGAAGTGCTTCAAAAGCCTTCCTAGAGCCCTATTCGATTTCCACGTGCAAGAACTGAAGAGAGAGACAAGTGGGATAATTCTATGACCAATTTTTGAGGTTCTTTTGCTGTAATAAATGTTCAGTGACAATGGCGTTGACTGCCCCCCTCATATATAGGTATTAGAACAGCTATTAGCTGAATTGCTGAAATAAAGGAAAGGAAACAAATAGATACAATATATAAGAACACGCACCCTGTAGCTAAATGATGAGCCATGTTCATCTGAAGTAGTATAAAGGTTGCCAGTTTCGCTAGTCGAAATGCTAAAATAGTGGTCACAGAAGATAAAATTACTAAAATGTTGAGGTATTCCACGGGGGAAAAAATCAAGAGGGGAAACTATTGTGAAAATATTTATATGTGCAGAAAGAGTGTGTGAATAATAGAATATATTGTAGTTTTACAGCAATATAATATTAAATGTATTCGCACGGACATTGTATTCTTGTATAATTAGGTGCGAACGCTTTGAAGCATTCATACCGCTACAACAAAAGTACGGAGAGTTTAGAGTGGCACTTCTTGATCACTGTATATTTTTCGGGAAAAAAATGGAGCAGTTCCCATCTGATCATTCATTAAATTGCCAGTGGGGGGAACTTTAATAAAAGTCACTTGAGGAACATCCATTATTAAGCCATAGGAGCTCCAGAGAAAGGAATTGTTACATTTAAAAGGCTGGGGCCAGTGAGAGAGAAAGTCTGATATTGCTCATAAAAGATAGGCTATAGCATTAAGAGCACAACATTCCAGAACCATAAAATTCCAAGCACTAAATTGTCTCAAGTTTTTTTTTTATTTATTTTTTTTTACTTATGACGTAGTCGTTTGTGAGCTCTTGTCTTTATCTAACCCTTCAAAGTCTGTGACCCAAATGATGGTGTTATTCGGAATATCGGAAGTCGGAATTCCGGAATCGAAGAAACTCCAGAATTGACTTCGCACTTCCGAACACCCCTAGCTATAAGAGAGAAACACTACAACTCTGAAATGGTACAGTGTCCATATCAACATGCACGGCAGTGCATGAGCCAAGTTCTTCACGTCAGAAAACGTCAGCACTGCCAGAAGCATGTTATACAGGAACAAGAGTTTATGGCAAAATCGACGATTTGGGGGCCCCGTAAGAAAAAAGATGTTAAAGATAGGAATATGAGCTTTTGCCGTTAAGGAGATATGGTAAATATGTGCAGATGTACAAAATTTCATATTCGTATCTCAAACTATGTTCTAGTTGTGGACCCCTGAAATTGCACATTTTAGGCTAACTGACTCACTCACTCACT
>JAGDQP010066380.1:0-11287 GCA_022664845.1 Lepisma saccharinum | reverse complement strand
AGCATAACGTGAACTCAAAAGACATGTTTATGACCGTATTTAAAAAGTCTACAAGCCCAAAGCCATTACGGTGTGTAGAAGATCTGCAAGCGACCGCTACGCTAACGGAACATAAAGAGTAGCTTATATCAATGTTTGTTTTGTAGGGAGGGATCGTTGGGACTCTCCCCTCCGCAATAGCTTCTCCGGCTGTGTTTACCGGTCCCCAATCTGGGATATGAATGAACTAAGTTATGGTAATCAGAATGTCTCAGTAGTCATTGCCTTTCTCTGGATACTGCACAAATTGAACACTGCTTTATATTTGTTTTTGACTCCCATTAAGATGATTCGGACCAAAGTAATGAAAAACACTGAAACGTGAAAAGTTAGAAAAATTAAACTCATCCATAAACCTCCATTTGGCTGATGGACAACCGCTACCATAACGCCGATGGACTCTTAAATATTCAGTCATTTGTGACGTGGTCAGAATCCAGTCCAGGGATATGAATGGCGGAGAAATAAGGTCAGTGAACTGACTAAGAAACTAAAGTCAAAAAACAGAAGAAAAAAAAGTATTTATTTTAGTAACTTACCTAGTATTCTTTCCCTGAACATTTGTATTTCTTCTAAAATCGTTTCAGGGTCTTCCCCTAATTCTTCTCGAGCTTTTTCTGCCCATTCTGGTGGTAAAGGTTTATACCGAAACTTTTCTCCCCTAAAGGGAGAATCTACATTATTTTCTACAGGTGTTGTTATCATAATTTATTTATCTGAAAGGAGAAAGAAGGGAGTTTCAAATATCTTTACATTAAGTTTAAAAATATTATTAAAATAATAATTTGCAAAGCTTAAATTTCTGCTGAAGCACATGTACTTTACGAAGTCCTCCCTCTAAGTTTCAAAATATTCATTCAATCACGCTCATAAAATCATTTCTGTCAAACTGGAATATTTTTCATAGTTCTACACAGCGTGCTTTTGAGCTACAACTATGAACTTCAGGAGGTGATTCTTAAAGTCAAAACGAGACGAAAATTTCTCTGACGTATTTTCGAAATGTGCATAGTGGCGATTTTGACTTGACAGACATTAATTAGTTTCGCAGCTAGTCTGAGATAATGAACTTCAGAGTTTCATATTTCTAACACCACGAACAGAGCTGATGCGGCATAGTACATTCAAAGACTTTCAATCTGCTCTCCAAAACTGCATATTTTAAAGTTCCGAATGGCGCACAAGGCATCCCAAAGGAACTGCGGTGTTCCCAATCCAATCCAATCTTCGTTCTTGATAATTTTATTTTGTATGAAGTAACGGGGCAAGCCCCTTGGCTTCATGCTTCTTTTTGTCTTTTTTTTTTCTTATTGGGAGCACGTGCAACTGTCGCACTTTCTTTTTTTTCACTTAATGTTTTTTTTTTTTCTCTGTTGGGTGTTTTAGGTCTTTTTTTGATTCCGTAGTGGTGGAAGTGGATTTGAAAGATGAAGGGTGTCTTTGCTGTTACCAGATTCGAAGCGTTGCTGAGGTCGAGGTTTTACTGAATTCGTGGCATTCTGTGCGTGACCCTCCTGGGTGGTTCTGTGGCGATGGTGTTGATCTCTGGGTGGTGCGGGTTTCTTGTCCTGTTCCAGAAGTTCTGTTGATGTCTTTTAAGGTGGTCCAGGATATAGCGTACGTCGGCGTCTTCGTGGAGCTGGATAATCCTGGTGTACCGGTCGTGGACGGTGATGATTGTTAGTGCTTTGTTCTCGGCAACTTGGAGGTGGTTGATGTGGGTTGGGGCTGTGTGGAGCCAGGCTGGAGATGCTTACATCAGGAGGGATCCTATCATTAGCTGGTATATTCTGAGGCGGGTTGAGAATTTGAAGCTGGGACTTCTTAGGAGGGGATATAGTGCGGCGATTCTCTGAGTAACTTGGGTTGCTAGGGCTTTTAGGTGAGTTTGGAAGGTAAGCTTGGCGTCCATAGTGAGGCCCAAGTACTTGATGGTGCGGGTGTAGGGAATTTGTTGATTGTGCAGGGTTAATGGTGGTCTTCTTGTGAATACTATGGCTTGGCTCTTTGCGGGACTAATTTTGATTCGTCACTTGGTGGTCCATCTCTGTAGCAGTATCAGTTGTCTTTGTAGAGCTGATGTGGCATATCGGGAGTCTTGTTGGTTGCGAACAGGGCCGTATCATCCGGAAATGTGGCTATGGTGCAGCTTCGTGCAGTTAGAAGGTGTATAAAGCATAGAGGGTGGGAGGTAGGATACTCGCCTGCGGTACTCCTGCGTTGATGGGGTGCTTGGTGGAGGTGGTTCCGGAGTGTTTGATGGTGAATGTTCTATTGCTTAGGAAGCTATGGAGCATGCAGCAGTCTGGGAGTTCTTGACGGTGGAGTTTGACTATCAGTCCGGAGTACTACACACGGTCAAATGCTTTCTCTATATCGAGGAAGACTCCTACCGTGTGCTGCAGAGCGATGAATCCTCCAGTGATGTGGTACACTACCCTGACAAGTTGTGCAACTGTGTCGTGACCTTGTCTGAATCCGAACTGATGAACTGGGAGCAGTTTGCGGTCCTCTACTATTTCCTGGAGTCGGTGTTGTATGATGCGCTCGTAGATCATGCTCAACACTGAGAGGAGGTTGATCGGTCTGTAGTGTTGTGGGAAGAGTTGGCTTTTGCCAGGCTTGGGTATCATGCATATGACCGCATGTGTCCATGTGTTCGGGAAGTGATGGATGGATCACCTGAAGATCCATCTGAAGATGGATCAAAATGAGCATTAATAGGACGGCTTTTAACATGGAAACAATAATTCCATTGCGCCAAGTCGATATCTCAAGCAAATTCCATATACAGTATTTTATGTATGGAATAATATATATAAAAAAAAACATTTATAAAAATACTTGGTTGCACAACAAGCAGGAGCAATGGCGTATTTAAGGAAGGGAGCTTCACTTCCTCCCTTCCCGAAAATCGGAACCTACTATGTCTGCTTTGTAATTTTTTCTCCTACGTAATATTAGTCAACACAGTTCAATACCCAATGGTTTTCACTAATAATTAAATTTTCTTCGGTTCTTGAACTTTGCATACTTATCGTCAAGATAGTGAATGAAAATTTAAAACACAATTTAAGACTATTTAGAATTTTTAAAAGAATTTCCGAAAGGACTCAAAAACTTAGAATATTTCTTTGTAACAAGCACAGCTTTTTATGTGCGCTGACAAATTATCTCGTTAACAAACACAGTTTTTTCTTACAACATTCTTAAGGCCTGTACGCATTGAAACCAAAATGGGAACTAAAACATCATAAAAAAAATATATATTTGAGAAGCCGTCACACGAACTCCGATGTGCATGCAAATATTAAATGATGTTCGTGAATCGTTAGGAGATGTTAAAACAGTGCTCGAAGTGGTGTTGCGGAAGGGCACGTACGGGAACACCGTTCCCATATTTTTTCGATTTTGGATTAAACGATCCCCTACCTTTTATTATTTCGAGCTCATTGCCTTTACTTTCAATAGTCGCCGCCACTAGGTGCAAGCATTCCCTTAAATTAAACCAAGGTTTAAATGCTTTCCTTATTATAGACGGTTCCATTTGAACAATGTTTCTTTCAGGCGTGACCAGGTTTGGTGGTGTTACTATCAGAGCACGGAAGTCAATCGAGTCAGGACCGGGTCACCTATGTCTGCGTCAGGCCAGGTTACCAGAAGTGACCCGGTTTCAGTTATGCCTGTGACATATCAAAACTGGTAGAGGTTTTGTTCTTACCCAATAGCACAGCCCCCCCCCCGCCAGAAATGAAATCGTAAATACGCCACTGAGCAGGAGTAATAATTGCATACTTTCATCAAATATTTTATTTGTTATCAAATAGATTAAATATGAATGATGGGGATGACATATGTGGTTTAATTCATGCGCATTTCGACATACCTATGCTTCAGAAATATTTCGAAATTCCCCATTTCCTTTGAGAAATCCATTACACGCCCATTGCGGAATTTTGAAATATGCATTTTCAAATAGAGCAGGTTTAAAGTCTTTCACAGTTCCATGTCGCATCAGCTCTACTGTTTGTGGTGTTAGAAGTATGAAAACTCTTAAGTTAATTTTACCACGCTTTCGGCAGGCTGTAGCTGCGAAATCTTCGACATTTCGACAGAACTTTCGTCTTGTTTTGATCTGACGAATCATTCCAGAAGACTCCTAAACGTGCTGTATATGAAGAGAGAGAACTGAGTAGGGAATGTGCACATTCAAACGAATGAAATTAAGTTTTCCACAAAGTATTTGTCACAAACACTTGCATCAAATAAGAACATACAACTTTTACTTTCATATATAATTTTCTTATTATAATCATCAGATATAATGCAGAAAAGCTTATTCGCACTTTCAGTTAATGTAAAAGTTATAGCGAACGGGTCTGTCCATGTCCCTGGCCCGTTTTACACCGTAGCTTGGTATTCCAACCACCAGATGGCAGGAAAGCGTAAGGTGTCTTTACTGCATAAGCTCAACATCTATACTAATTCCTTATCTATGGAAATAAACACACAATATCCGTCTAGAGAGAGATTAAATTCAGCTGGACGTAACATCAACACGGAGTGAGAATAGACGTTCGTTCCGCGAAAGAATATTCCCCGGAAGTCACGCTAGCACAATGAATGAGTAAACAGTATACTATCCGTTATCAATATAATATCAACGTGCAGGATTACAGGAAATTTTCATGTACGAACATTGCACATTATGTGTGGTCTCTGAACCACTAATATATAAATGACCACTAACCTTTGACGCTCTCTCGGTATTAAATGCCATGAGGATGTATAAAATATTGAAAATGCGAAAACAAAGAAAGTGGAGTATTTATTCACAAGTCGTAAAAGCAAAAAAATAATATTCCTGTGGAAAATGGAAGATAACATCAACCAGGAGAGGAATCGATCACCGGCCTCGTGGTCAACAATCCGACAACCTAGAGACTAAGCGGCGGGGTCGCCAGAAGGGAACTTTTTCGGAAAGGTATTTGAAGCTGTTCAGTGATGAACACATGACATCAAGGTGGCGTTACTTTCGGAGACTTTACTCTTCTGATATTGAAAGGGTTTTTTGAAACACACACTGTTCAATACATTTAACTGAAACAGTTTTACGACTTGGGACTTGCGCTCACTTCTAAACTGAATTCACTCAATCCTATTTGGATCTCAATTCAATAGAGCGTTGTGAGATGCTCTGGAGTCTACGAAAACGCATTATCTAGCATCCGACATGAGAGAAGACTTTTACCAAAATATAGCCATCGTTACCCATAGAGCTAATCGACATCATCGTCATATGGCCAGGAATGCTATGAAGAATTTAACATTCAGGTTCGCTAGTATCATGCTAGTATTATCGGCCAAAGGTTTTCCCATGATTGGACCACAGTTTTGACGTGAAATTTTTTGGGTGATCTAATTTGCAGTAATAAGATTTTAATAAAAACAATTTATCAGTTGGCAAATTGCATTCTCTTAAAATAAACTGATTTCTTAAAACTTTATGTCGAGCGAACCAATTTGAGAAACAAGACAATACAGACAGTATCCGCACTTCAATCTGACAAAGTATGGAGAGTATACATATTTTAATTCTCTCAAAATATAGCTGAATATAATGATACTTCTTCATATTTTATTTATGTCCTGGGATGTGCTGGGGAGGGGGAGGAGTTCTGCAAGTTAATTATTTATATATTTCGAGATCTTTATTAAACTAGCTCGCGAGAAATCAACCAAATCAACACATTTTTCTAATTCAACTATTGCTAATCTACAATCTCCTTTAAACGATTCTGAATTATTATTACTTGTAATGGTGGTGTTGCAACATTAGGCGTGTTTTGCTGCTAACCCGGTAACGTTGACCAAATGCATTTTCGTAACCTGGTCACACTAATCATCACCTAGTATGATTAATTACCTCTAGGTTGGCCGTACCACAGAGGGTGGTTATGTATTGGGATTAATATGGCGACCAGCGTACTTCTAGTTGTACGCTTTGTGAAATAAAGCTGGGAAGTGTACGCAATGCAGATAAACGCCTGCTTTCTATTTAAAACCATTTTATGAATTTAGTGTAACAGTTTTATACTGATTACTTGCTACTAAGGGTAAAATACAACCTTTTTTTTTTATCAATTTATTTTACCGTTTTTGTTTGTTGGTGTTGGTATATAACGCAGTTTCTTGTCTGAAGATTTTTAAAACCAAATGTTTATGTAAGTTGCTGAATTTCAATTGAATTTATTGATGGACTTTCGCCATATAAGGCTCAAGCCGACAACTTGTTTTTTGCTACGCTATATTTCTTATCAGAATTTGGAATAAAAAGCCATTACTGGGTAACATAACTTGACATCCCCGATGTACGTGGGTTATAACACAAGCTAAATAATAATATAGAGTTATACGGAACTCCTATTCCTCTGTACTAAAATTAATGGCTTTTTGCTTACGAGCACGTGATTTTGAACCTTGCCGTTAAGGGGCTCTGCTGACTTCTGAAAAGAACCAGCGACAGAAAGTAGTCTCCAAGGCCACCTAATATGAAAGTTCAGAATCACGAGAATACGTAGGTGTTGTAGTCTATGGTTATAGTTAAGGACGCACATACAGGAAGGTAGTATTACTTTTAAAAGTAGTAGGCTAATTTAAAAAAACAACTGATAAAAAGCAAAAAGTTATTTTTAAAAAAGTTCATAAAGTGTCATCGGAACATGCGAAACAATTGAATTCTGTAATATTTTTCTCGGCTTACGTTGCTACCCAAAATTAGGGTTTCAGCCAGGATTTTCAGTTTGGGTGTAAAGTCAAATTGGGAGGTAAATGAAGTTTTGTACGGTTTCTATCGATTTTTCACAGCAAAAAATTTAAAGTCGGGGTGTTGTCGAGACTTTGGGGTGTGAACACCCCCTAAAGGGAGGTTTGGCGGAATCACCGCCTAAAATAATTACGTTACTTCATTTATATTCCCCCTTCTTTTGTAGAACCAAGGATTAAATTTTAAGCCTACTGGCAGGAGGAATCTCATCCAAATATCGTTTCTGACAAGTACATTCCATCCTAGCCAGATTCAAAATTGACCAAATATTAGCGCATACTTGTCGACAGATGTATTGTGTGCATAGTATAATATATAGAAACAGAAGATCCATGACGTGCGATAAAGTAATGCGTGGGACCCAGCCCTCCCTAGAAAATCGTTGGGTGAGCTCAGCCCTACCGAGCCCACCCTGAATTTAATCACTCTGTAGAACTATTTCTATAATGTCATCATCTGTGATCTTGTTTATGAAAATATGTTTCCCTGATGTAATTGTCCTTAAACAACCTTTGAAAATCGTTTGACCATGGTAATACGTAATCTGGTCACCAACAGTATCCACTTTGTTAACCTGTCTATAACTTCGCGGAAACGTGTCTACTGTGATGTTCAACAGTATTGCCACGAGACGATACGAAACTTCAGGTTGTCTCGTATCGTGCAAGTTGTGTCTCCACTCGAAAAGATGTGCTTGTCTCGTCCCAAAGGGTTCTGTCTCGTCTCGTGTGTCTCGTAAAATATTGCAGCATATCATGGCACCCAAAAGTAAAATCTAGGAGATTGCACCATGCAGATCAAAATACAACAAAGTTATTACCCAGACTGCACACGACAAGGATGTGCCGCGGTGGCTTAGTTTTAGAGCACACACCTCTGGTGTGTGTAGTTGTCGGTTCGATCCCGGTTAGTGCCATATGGGCTTCGTGGTGGACAACCATAGAGTGTGTGTATTTTCTCTGGGTACTCCTGTATCCTCCCACTTTCTTCATTCAACTAATTCTCCCATCATCATCCATTCGGCCTGAGTCAAAGTTGCCTAAAGGCCTTAACCATAAGTTCAAATAAAAAACAGTTTAGTTCTTTTCGAATTTCGAAAAAATATCGAATTTACTTACGCGTCTATTAAATTTATTTCGTGGATTCGAAGTAGATGAAGACAATGAACAAGGATGTTGATCTCAGGTTTCTGCATATATTCTGCATCACTTGAAAAGTCACCCGAATCTTTTTGCTCAGCAATTGACAGTACCTCACTCTGCTTTAGTTTTTTTGTTGGTAGACTCCACTGATATAAGTTTTTTTTAATCGAAGTTTCCCGTCAGAATGCTTAAAATTTCCTGTTCAGAGCCGGTATTTCCCGCAACTATATTTAAAAGTTATCGCCTAATTTCAAAACAACGAACTCTTATAATAGCGTTCAATGATGATTGGATTTTCACCTCAATAGCCTTAATTTTTTAAAACACACAATAAATATAGACCCCTGTGTGTTCACAATGAAAGTTCACTTTAAGAAAATGCATCACTGCGTTCCGCGAAAAACTCTACAATTTGAATTTCACTAGATTTTTATGTTCCATTACTTCGTTTCGTTCTAATAAAGCATCTATTTTACTTTCACCTGGTGTTTCATCCCTTTCGAAAGTTGTGTAATTCGCTGTTACCGTATATTAACTTCACGTTGCAGGCTTCGTGTCGGAACCTGTTACGCTCTGCAATCACGTTTTCAAATTTTTATCTTCGAGCCACTCCCTGTTGAACCTTTTCGTTTTGCTCGCTTTTTAGATCCTAAATAGCTCATAATTAAAAGTAATCTATGAAGAATATACCTCCTGACAAACTTGTAAAATTCGCTCTAACAACAGCCAGAAAGGCACACAAACACATCGAATTCAGAAAGATATTTAAGACTGCACCTTACAAGGCTCATAAACTGAGCTAAAGTGAAGTGGCCTGACATCTTGATTATTTGAGGTGTCCATTTCCGAACGGGTCCTTGTCCAACCACCATAAATGTTGGAAAATTAACAAAAACACTTGTTATACATTTCTTATTTTTCCAAGATATAGCAAATGTGCAGCTATGAATACCTTACATAGTTGTAGAAGTATTAGTTTACTATTTTACCTTCTTGCAAAAGGATATTGGAAAAGATAAAAATATACGCTAATTTTACTGTTAAATATGACTTTGTCCTTTAATTTCTTACGATAATTAAATTATTTTAGAGACTGTTTGGAATCTCAAAATCTTACTACTGTGTTAGAAAAGGATAAAATGAACTCAACAATGTCAATATCTTAATTTCAATTTTTTGGGATATGTACCCGTTTGGAAATAGCAACCTCATTTAAAGGAACGCAGATTGAATTCTATTAAACTTCAGAACAAGCTGCTAGTTAGGATCAAAGTTGATGGTTTACAAGTCCCTGCATCAATTGACCCTACCCATATGTCCTCCTCCTCCCCCCATCTCTCTTACTCGTTGTTTGTGTGTGTATGCCTCTTTTAATTTTAGAGGCGTTTACTTATTTGTCACACAGTACCGCAGTTCCTGAGTTTTGTAAAACCAAGATGTTCTGTACGGCTATTTGAAAGTACCTCCATAGAGCAATCTCCATAGAAGTCACCCTTGGTACCTCCTTGAATGCAGTACAGTACAAATATCAATTTTCAAAAATGAGTATGAATGCACAAAGAACCCGAAAGAGCATTGTCCGGTTTGTCATCCAACATATGGTTGCAATTTTCGTGGTTCATCATAAAACACTCCTTCGCCTTGCAATTTCTGAACCTACACTGCTTTCTCAGATCAACCTCTCCCCCACTTCTCTGTACAAGGGTGGGGGTGCACAATAAAATCATGTTTAGAGGCGTATGTCCGTCCAAAAAATGTGGAAGGGCGAAAAGGAGAGAAGCAAAGAAAGTATGTGTGAAGGAGACAGAGAGAAAGGAATTATCCATCTAAAATTTTAGTACCTTCCCAAATTTCCCATTTTTGCCACATTTAACAAAAATTTCCCGATTTTCCGTAAGACCATAAAATTTCCAGTTTTTATGGGAAATTTACCGCCAACTGGCGTCACTGGTCGACTCATGTTTTTCCTTCGAAAGAAATAGCAAAGCACAACAAACTGGATATGACTTCAGTGCACAACACGATCACAATATTTCAATAACGGATGCTTTGATTTGACTGAATCATTAGTAAATTATTGAGAGACGAATATTTGTCAATACGGTCGGTACAATCCAAATGCAAGACTTCCCCCTCTTCTTCCGAAATACTTCTTTTACAGTCTCTGGCGCCTGAACAACAAATAAGGAGGCCTATGTGACTCTTTCCGATTTCAACAAAGGCTCGGATAGCATCATAAAGCAATAATAATAATAATAAACTAAATTTCATTATCCAACCCAGCATCCTTTCAAAACTCCGTACCGAAAAAGGATGACACGTTTCTGTCTTTGTTCGGAACGTAAAGACCATCACTCAATAGTTAATTACTGAAACTGCCACTTAGAGAACTTGTGGAGTGTGCTTCTCTAACATAGGATTTCTATATATAGATATCTCGATCAATGCTTTAACATTGTATTTGAATCTGGAGCACTATCACAAAAGAAAATTATTATCCTTGAATTAATTGGAAAATGGGAATAAAAGCTGTTTGTAAGGATTATTAAAGTAACTTTAGAAATTCCCTGTTTTTGTAGGATAGCTCTAATTTGAAGTAATAAACGCTGGTATAGATTTCCAAGGCAAATATTTTATTCAGAGTTAACAATTTTTTAAAGAAATTAAATAACTCTTTTTGGACTTTCGAGACACGAGAAAAGTCTCGTCTTGTGGCAACACTAATGTTTAATCAGAACAGGCCAGCGTGAACACATGCGTCAATAAGTGATTGCAAGGAGCAAAACAGCGAGAGCAAGTGGCAGTGATTCCGCCAGACCCTCTGTGGGGGGGGTGTCACCCCCAAATCCTCGAGAACACCCATCAACTTTAATATTTTTGCGGTCAAAACTCGACAGAAATTGTGCAAAACTATACTTACACACTCCCAAATTCGACTTAAGTTAATACTCCCCAAACTGAAAATCCTAGCGGAACCCCTGGCGAGCGGAACAGATGAGTGCTGTCTACAGACTCTTCTGAGTGAGTGAATTGTTATTAACGTCCTAAACGAGCTGGTGAGCTTCTAAGGACGGGACCAACAGTTTTTTTGTAAGCGGTCTCCGTACAACTCCATTCAGTCATCGCCGGCTACGATCTCTTAGCGCCTTCCCACTTCGTTTTCGTAGCATGTATTGCAGCGAACCGAGGCCCCCGCGATCCGGGAGCCTCGAGCGAACAAGTTTAGTTGATCTTTTTCCCTCTGTGGCGCTACTTACAGGCAATGGACAGTTTGATAGAA
>JAGDQP010066377.1:0-11287 GCA_022664845.1 Lepisma saccharinum | reverse complement strand
TTCAAATCACCAGGAATAGACAATATTCCAGCCGAATTAGTCAAAGCAGGAGGAACGGAACTAATCAAGGAACTACGTAAATTGATAAGTGCTATGTGGAGAAAGGAGGAGCACCCAAAGGAATGGAAAACCTCAATAATAGTTTCGATTTACAAAAAAGGCGATAAATCGGACTTTAATAATTACCGCGGAATCTCGTTACTTCCAACTTGTTACAAGGTACTAAGTAATATTCTGTTAACACGCCTGAATGTATATGTATATTAAATAATTGCAGATCACTAATGTGGGTTTACAAGAAATAGATCCACGTTGAACCAGATTTTTGCCTTGTGACAAATTTTGGAGAAGAAAAGGGAATACAGTGGGACGGTTCATCAGTTATTCATTTGATTTTAAGAAAGCATATGATTCTATCAAAAGCGAAAGGTTATACAGTATCCTGATACGATTTAGAATTTCGAAAAGAATTTTTCAACTAGTTAAGATGTGTCTCAACGACCCCATATCAGAGTACGGATAGGTATCAAAATGTCAGATAGTTTCAAGATTTGCAACGGATTGAAGGCAAAAAGGCACTATCATTGAATGGTTTGAATCAACTGTTTATATACGCGGATGATGTAGATTTAGTAGGGGATGACACTACAAAGCAACACCGATGTCTTAATAGAAGCGTGCGATGAGATAGGTCTACAGGTAAACATAGATAAAACAAAGTACATGATAAAAAGCCGAAACACAGGGAATGAGGGAAATAAAAACATAAGAATTTGTGATGAAGTCACAGAGAAAGTAAACACATTTAAATACTTAGGAACATTCGTAACAGGCAAAAATGAGGTCACGGAAGAAATAAAAAGTCGCTCAGTATCGGAAACGGATTTTTCTATTCAGTCCAAAAACTTCTAAGATAGCGATTAATATCAAGGTAATTGAAATTGAAAATATAAAGGATGGTTATTCTGCCGGCAATACTTTGTTGCGAATGTTGTTGTACGATCCTAACAGATGAATATAAACTACGTGTATTTGAAAATAAGGTTTTGAGAAAGATATATGGGCCAAAACACGACGAGATGACTGGAGAGTTAAGGAGACTGCATAATGAAGAACTCCACGGACTGTACGATTAACCAGATGTTGTAAAAATAATGAAAGCGCGACGATTAAGGTGGGCAGGCCATGTAGCTCGGATGGGGGGAAAACGAAGATTATATTATATCCTGGATGGATGGATGGATGGATGGAAGGAGGCCATTGGGAAGACCGAGACGTCGTTGGGAGGAAAATATTAGAAGAGATATTCGAGAAGTAGGTGTTCGGGATGATAACCGGTTTTATATTGCCCAGGATAGAATACAATGGCGAACACTTCTTACTGCGTGGATGAACTTGCGAGTTCCATAAGCCAGAGAGTTAGTTAGTTAGTTCGTCTGCTCGTTTGTAATGTCAAATAGTTCTAGTTTATAGCCGAAGGAACTTCAGCTAACTATTAACATTTTATCATATTTGAACTAATTTTTAACAAAGAAAATATGTAACTGAATCTACTGAAGCTACAGAAAATTAAGTTAGTCTAAAATGGTACTTTACACTGTTTTACATTTTTTTTCTTTACTTCGTGGTGCCCTCAGTTCTTGCAACGTTAATTTAACTCGATTCCAGACGTCACACAATGATACAATTTTGAACAGCGACGTATGTCGGGTAACAACATAATATTTCATTGTTACTTTCATATATTTCTATGTATTTATATATTTTTTTTCAATGTACTTCTTTATCCTAAAATATTTACTAGCCTGCAACGACCTTGCGTTTGACTGGTTGGAGAAAGCTTTAGGATTTTGGTCACAAAACATTAACTTGAGAAAAATATTTGAACAGCAAATTAACACGAAAAAATAATAATAAAAAAAACTTTTAAAGGCATAATTTTCTTAAACAATTGGTGCTAATAAGTACAAAAATATATTTTGTTTTTTTATGACTAAAACTAAAAGCATGAGGCACACAAATTAAAGAATTTATGAAGTGACTGTATATGAGAGCGAGCCCCATGCTTTTCTTCCTAGTCATGAATACACAAAATTAGTTTTTACTTTTACTGCTGGTTGTTCAAGGAAAGTATGGCTTTAAAAAGTTTTATTATTTTTAAGCTGAGAACAAATAACCCCCCTTTATAAAGGTTTTCCCTAAACTGCTACTTTCAACTGCTATTTTAATATACATTTGTAAATAAAAGTCACTGCTATCGCTGCTACCGAAAAGTAGTATTTTTTTCCTATCAATATTAAACAGTGTGTTGAATTGCTGGAACAAAAGTCAATTTGACAATATTCAGCCACATCGCTCTATAGACAGTTTTCAACTTGTTTGTCGTGTTTCTCAATGCAGGCAAAATGTAACATAGACGCTTGTTCGCACATAAACTTCAGATGATAATGTCAATCTTCTTTTAAAATGAGAATCACAAAAAATACAGAGTACAACAATTAATGCAATATGGTTAGAGATCATCCAAATGTGGATACGTAAAACAATTAATGTAACAGGCATGATAATAATAAAATGAGATTGATCTGCTGAAAGTACGAAACAATTAAAACTGGAAACAATAAAAGTGATCGAAGATCTTATATTCGATGGGCTGTCAATACCAATAGGGTAATACTCTAGAATGTATAGGTTGAGAGTGAAAAAGGAAATAAAGACCATTAATATGTTATATTATATGAAAAACCGGCTCTTAGAATAAAAGCGCAATTTCATGTTGGGAATAAGTCTACGTGGCGATCTTTACACTGAATGGCCTGCCGGTGTGGGAAGAACATGTATGGCAGTAAAGGAGATCAACGAAACCCACAGTTTTAACGAAACAATCTGAATTAAGATTGTTGTATGTGATAATAACGCATGTTATTATCTTATACAAAATATTGTATAAGAAATACGCGTACCAAAAACTATTAAAATTATTGAAGAATTTTGATAATATAATTACTAATATATATTAATTTACCAAAACTAATACTGAAAAAAAAAACATCACCTGCAATAGCTAGCACCCTGCTCCTTACAACATGTTTCTTTCCTTTCTCATGTACTAACTTCTGATTTCCTTAAACATCCGCCCGACATTTGAAAATGTTTCTATGACAAATGCATTGACGAACTGAACAACAATTATGTATTGATTATCTCGGTCTAGGCAGAACCTTATGATTAAGAAATGGAAAACATCAATTCAGAGCCTTTATCAAGACATTTATTATATGTTGCAATCCTTTTCGAAAACGAATGAGTTTTTGTGTAACATCAGTGTTATAACTTACGATTATTAATAATTGTTCTTGTGAAATACTGACATGCCATGGTTTATCACTGATATTATTATTGAAAAGGAGCCCAGAATAAAACTCTCTTTTCGCTCAGGTGAGATAGATTAAGGGAGAATGGCGCAGGTAGTGGCCAGGGTCTTTATAAAGTTTCCATCTCCGTATTCGCCTGGTGGAACTGATTGATATTTAGGAACACATTATTCAGGTTGGTCGATCGTAGGGGTCGAATTCACGTGTTTGTACAATGACTATCCCAAGTCCGCGACGTTACTACTGGACTACGAAGGCTGGGTAATATTATTTTCCTTGCCGAAATCAGTTAACGGTACACGTTTAATTATTTAATACATTCTTCCATCACTTCGAATTCTATGAAAGTAACAATCATCAATTCGAAAATGAGTCTGGCACGAAAGTCAATAAAACTATTATTAAAGGGATCATTGGGCCTCCATGCGCACTCCAACTTCCGATCCTACGATACCAATTTTATCTTATGCCCTATGGATTAATTGGGATATACACTAAAATTTAAACTGGCTTTAAACCAAAATGGCGACTATTTTTGGTTGTAAATTTATAAAAGGGCAATTTCTTGCAAGTTATGTCAGTAGACCCCCACGTGCATCCCCTGGTCCTTCGGGACTATTTTTGTCTTATTACTTTTGGCTTGAAGGTGGATGTAAAGCAAACAACTCCAATAAAATATCTCCGTATATGTGCAATGTATTTTTATCGTTGCATGAAATTTCAATGCTGCTCCTACAAATTCAAGCCTAGAGAGTTCCAACTTTCAAGAAAGTTCATAAGCAATTCAGAAATTATGTTCGTGCCGATTTTTCATTTTCTTTCTTGTTCATGTTTGGAATCACTCCATTTTTGCTACGGATATGCAAACCTATAATAATGAAGCGAATTTAACAATGAACAAGACAATTAATAAGTCTACTCTGAGATAATTCTGCAATTGATCATGAACTTTCTTCCCTGAAAGTTAAGAATCTCTAGGCTTGAATGTGTAGGAACGTCGAAATTTAGCGCAACGAGAAAAATACATTAGACATATACGGATATAGTCGCGTGTGTGAAGTTGGTCCCCCAAATATTTGGGCCAGCCGAGATTTTCCTTGAGCCAGTTAGTACTCAATTTGGGCTGGTTGGGCTAGCCACTTTCAGCCCTTAGGCTAGTCATTTAAAGGAGATTGGAGTGTCAAAAGTGTCCATAATGTGGAAACTCTATCTTAACGACCCGCCAATGAAACTTGGATTAGGCGAAACTTCACTTGGGACAGTTAGAACTCAATTTGGGCTGTTTGAGTTAGCCACTTTCAGCTTTGAGGTTAGTTAAATAAAGGAGATAAGGGTGTCCAAAGTTGTGTCCATGGAGACTTTTCTCAGGATGACAAGATGTACAACATATCACGGTTTCATGCAGTTCCACCGAAATCCAATTTCCGTAATGCTTGTGCGGGGTCCTTTATCTTAAGCATTGTTGTGTTTGAAAAACCATGATCCACATAAATTCAACATAATTTCTGCTATTTCACATGCATTAGTATTAGGTATGTAACCTCGTCAGATGTGCAAGTTTCATGGACTATTTATTTTAAATAAATCAAAAGCCTATGAGCCCCAGTAGTACGTACGTTCAAAATACATGGATTAAACGTTAGTACCGAAACGTTATTTTAACGTTGTAAATGTACCAACATGTCCTTCTGTTCAACAGCTTATTCGACCTTTAATAATAGTTGAGAAGAAACTAGTTAAATTCAAGACGGGGCGATGAAGTTGGTCAGAACAGACCATGGTTCTGGTCTGATGGTATACATATTTAGTTTACTTTGTCCTTTGCTTTCATCATACTTTACAGTATTAACTTTCCAAAAGTAAATACTCCAAGTGTCTGCTGGAGGTTCGAAGCTGGAACTTTCCGTACTCGTCGTTGGTAACTCAACACGTTACAACTAGACCACGTAATCACCTTGGGATACCCCTCTTTTACGGTACATATAAGAAAAGGCAGTCTTGAAAAAACCACAAATCCAGACGTGTGGGTTAACCATCATGTAAGAATAAGTATAAATAATAATTTTCCTTTTCCTTTCTTTGCATTTTCCTTATTTAACACTTTCAAAATCTCTACACTATTAAATGTGTATTTCTAAAGAAGTTTAATATGTCGCTTTAGAGAAACGCATAGAAAGCGAAATCTATGTCATAATTGAAAATGAAAATTAAAAATACTTCATCTTATCACACTATTAAGGGAATTTCGTTGAAATATAGTTTCAAGTTAAATCTGTTTTCAACATCCAAATGAAGAACCTGAGAAACGTAGTTAATCTTTCTATTCACTTTTAAGCATTTTTTTTATGCAATTAACTTGGAAAGATAATCTAGGGCACAGTTCAATATAATAGTAGAAACACGTCATATTAACGTTATATAAACGAAATATAATTTTCGTTGGAGTAAAGGTTGAAATTCAACCTGTTTTTAACATGCAAAAGGGAACACAAAATAGTAGTTAATGACATTCAATAAGTTTTAATTATAGTGACTTCTACTAAATTAGAAAGAATCCCATCACAGGAATTATGTACCATGGTTGAAAGTAAAAGTTGAATTCAAGTTGAATCAACATATTTTCAACAATACCAAGTCTTTGTTGAAATATGATTTAAAATTAAACGTACTTTTTTCAACCGATAACGTTTAATCAACGAACTAAACCCAAAGTCGACGTTTAAAACAGGTTTGTGTGTTACTGGAAGGTTTCTATGGAATTATAGAAAATTTAAGAAATGAGAGTCAGTGTGCAGTTTATTTAAAGTTCAATTCATGGCAATACATTTATACTATATTTATTGAAAGGAAATCTAAACAACTCAACTGAAAATTTTATGTCAAAATCCTCACATAAATGGTTAAATAATTATGCACTAAATCTCCTATCAAATTGAGTACAAAAGTGTAATTTGTACTCTTTGAGCACCTTCGGAGGTAAAAGCTGTAGTGCATGGTACTGAGATCAAGAATATCATGTGTCTTCCAAGGTGCATGTGTCTCGCACAAGGGATGCCTTTACCTTTACTATTTTCCCGCGGACATTTTCACGAACCAGACTGGTCCGTAGACCGGCAGTTTAAAACCACTTATATAAAGAATTTATTTTTAGTCAATAAATTTTACTATCCACTCTATGACGTCATATAAGTTTGATAACAAAAATCACTTCAGATCCTCAACTTTCATCCTGCTGAATTTTCGAAATTGTGATATTGTTATGTGACTTCCCAAAAACAACTCAAACACTGGAGGCGAGCGCAGTGCAGGATCTTTACTTGTTTATACAACTCAATATGGAGTGTCGCACAGTGCGGCCAATTTCAACAATCTGGCCAAAAGTAAAAAAAAAAACCTCAAGTAAATGCTTTCAAAATTTATATTCGTTTTTTTTTTGGGGGGGGAGCTGATTACGAATCTGATGTCATAGTTAAAAACTGTAGCCCCTTTCGTCCCGTATTTACAACCCCTATTCGTGACACAGCCTCTATATAATGTTACAATCAAGATGCATATCATTTTCATGATTTTTGGGTCACTGATTACGAATCTGAAGTCAAAGTTTGCAAAATATAACCTCCCTTAACAATAATTTGGCATATTAGCGTACACTTAAATTAAATATTTTTAAATGAAATATTACGTTGTTTTTTTATAAATGATTCATGATTGGACATAAATTGAGTAATAATTAATAAATATATGTGCAAATGCTAGGGGGTATATTAGCGGAATTGTGATAAAACTATTTTTTTTTCAAAATTTAGTTTTTATTAATTATAACCAAAAATCAATTTATTGTATTAAAAATATAATTACAAAAAAAATCGGTTTCATCTTCAGGCGATAAATTCTTAGATGCATCAGTGTCTTCTGATGTCGAACATTCTGAACCTGAAACAAATAGGTTTGACAAATGGGTTCTTGGGTGGCCATTTTGGATTAAAGATGAATTTTTCAAAATGTTGTAGTATTTTCCTAAACTACTCGTGATGATACACTTGATGCCAAATTTCGTATGTCTACCTCAAACTGTGTGGCAATTTGTTTCTTTGGCATCCAACATGGCGTCTTTGGATACATTTAGTAATATTTTCTTAACCTACTAGTGTTGATATACGGTCATACCAAATTTCGCTTCAGTAGCCCAACGGTTTAGTCTGCGTATTCTATTTAACAATATTTTGGAGCGGCCATTTTGGATCCAAGATGGTTACTTTTCCAAAATTTCGGATTTTTCCTTTTACCTACTAGTAATGATGTAATCTCATTCCAAACTTCGTGTTTCTGTCTCCAGTATTTTAGCATGAGTATTATGAGCCAACCAGTCAGTAAATTAGTGAGTGGCGATGTGGTTGTCAAAAAATTGAATAAGAAGAAGGGCAGCTTTTTTTTTATATATTGAAGAATATACATCTGACTATAACTTGAAATAAGTTTGTCAGCGGAACAACATAACTTTTTCATAATAATTTATCGTATTGAAAAGATTTTAATTAATAAAAAACAATAACAATTATTGTTTCACTAGTAATTTATATTTGATAAATTATTATTTAGTGTTTTTTTTTTATTATTCTACGTACATTCAGACATTGATTCGATTTTATTTGATTATGTTCTGCTTCAATCTAAAGTTTTTATACAACTTTCAACATGGGCGTCGTTTACTGCATCAGTAAGACAATCGATACCAATCGAAAAAACGCAACTTTGCGACTACTATTCTTGGATAGGATAAATACTTTCATAAGTAATTTCTGACCTTTACGAATATACGGTAATCAGCCAAACACCAAACAATCCCTAACAAATTCCTTTTTTTACTTATTGCCAGCTTTTTTGGAATCGGCCGCACTGTGTGTCGCCTTCTTCTAATATTCATGTGATTATCAATGAAATAAGTGAATTAGGCAAATGGTATTTATGGGAATGACGCACGTTTGTTAATTCGTGTACCAATTATTGCAAAGCGTTGTATTCCATTGTATTTTACTCCAATAAATCGACATTGAAGTTACTATTAACACCTGTCCGAAATAAAATCTTTGCCGGACCAAAATATTTGAGTGTCAACTTGAAACTAGTATTCCCCCAAAATTTTACACAGCCCTTTCTAGCATATTTCACTGGCCAAAAAGCTGAAAGTGGCTATCCCAACGAGCCCAAATTGAGTTCTAACTGGCCCAAGAGAAATCTCGCTTAGCCCAAGTTACAGTGGCGGTTCGTTAAGATGGAGTTTCAGCATTATGGACAATTTGGACACATTTATACCCTTTATATGACTAGCCCAAAAGCTGAAAGTGGATAGCCCAATCAGTCCAAAATGAGTCCTACCCAACACAAGTGAAATCTCGGCTAACCCAAACATTTGGAGGACTAGCGTGAAGTTAGCCTCCCAAACTTAGGACACCTTTATCTCCTTTTTTGACTAGTCCAAAAGCTCAAAGTGCCTAGCCCAACTATCCCAAAATGTGTCCTACCCAGCCCAAGTGAAACCTCGGCTAGCCCAAACATTTTGGGGGCTAGCGTGAATTTAGCTCCCGAGTTTTGGATACCCCCATCTCCTATATTTAACTAGCTCAAGAGCTTAAAGTAACTAGCCCAACCAGCCCAAATTGAGTGCTAACTGGCCCAAGGAAAATTTCGGCTGGCCCAAATATTTGGATATTTGGAGCAACTTCATACACGCAAATGGTCCGGCATCTTTTGTTGGAGATCCTTGTTTTACATCACCCTTAATTAAATTTGTCTGGCTTTACACCCAAATGTAATATTTTTTTCGAAAATTAGTTAAAGGGTTCTTTATATTTTCTTTTATTAAAAAAACACATGAGTTGACTAAAAATTCCTTAAGCATGTAGAACCAGCACTTGTTGTTGTTTTGGCCCAAAGAAGTGGTCATTATAAGATAACTGATCCCCAATATTAGGAGGCTGACCCCCAAAACGGAGAATTAAAAATTGAAGTTTTAAAAAGTAGGTGAAATGAAAGGATTTTCCTTCCTGAATACGAATATAATTATGATGAATAATTTTCTTCAGAAAATAATTTTAGGGTTTGTACATTTATAGCTAAAATGAAACTAATAATACCCAAAGTGGAAACCATTTTATGTTGAAAAGTTGATAAGGACCCTTTTTAATGAAAATACGCCCTTATGTCGAGAGAAACATAATCGCTCTTAGCCTAAAAAACCGACACTGTGTTGCTTGTCTTGCTTAATTAAACGGTTTATATAACGGTCTGCTTTAGTTGAGAACATGAAGGACCAAAACAAAGGTACTGAAACATGAAGGATTATAGAATATTAAAGGGAAGGATTTTTTAAAACTCAATATGAAAATGAATTATTTTCTTTAAAAATCGATTTCAAGAATACAAAATTAACAGCAAAAACAAACTCTTTTAGAAACTGAAATGGCAACCATTGTTGGAACATAAAGTTGTTAATCGAGAGTAATTTTTGGCGTTTTTCAAATTTTAAGCAAATTTGGTTCTCTGAAAAAATCTTTGTTGTTTTGGTCTTTCGAAGAAAATTTAATTTAATATTATTCAGAAATGTTACATGTAACATAGTCAGGCATTCCATTACATCCAGAATTTGAATAAGATGTTCTGTAGGCTTATAAGCTAGCGATTAATGGGAGAGATATAGTTTATAGAAGGGGTGTTGAAACATAGGTTTATTTAAAGTGCAAAGAAATTCAACCTTAAAACTATAACATGCTTTCAGATGAGAGTCAAAGTAACTAAATCCAGAAGCTGTATTGTAGAGCAGAAAGAACAAGTAACTATTCTCATCCAAAATATTTACAGTGAAAAGACGTGAAACATGTTATGAGAATAATGTTGCTTCTTGGAGAGAAATTTCACCAATTTTCAAACATATGTGCTAAGATCTTGCACAAATCTTCAAAACATGGAGGTATTATTTTCAGCACTAACACCTACCTACCTAACACTTGAACATAAACCATTTAACCGTAGGAAAGTAACAAGATGGAAACTTCCTAAAAGTTTATCATAACTGACTCAAAATTTAAGAGTACAAAGAACGTAAGTGGTTTCATAAGGATAAAGCAAATAACCAGAGGTTAGTGCTCTGCATAAAGTACAATTGTTAGAAAAGAAAGCTAAAAATCAAACAAGATGGCAGCTTCAATAAAGAAAAATGCAGTTTTACATTTTTAGATACTTTTTAAAAGTTAAAAATTTGTTATTATAATCATTTTTTCGAAAAATCATGTATCGAGAAATGAATTTTTCAAAAACAAAAAATGGAAATCGATATTAATTTTGTAAAACGAAAAACGATTATCTTTTTGAAATACGACCTTTTTCACAAATGAAAAACGTTGTATGTATTTATTTATTTCGTCTTATTTATTCTTTCGGAGTTAAGGTCACAAAATCTTTTTTTGACTCAACCATAAATATACACAGTACACTATCTTTTTGTTTTAGCATAAATCATGTAACCGTAACGCATAGCAGAAATAATAAACCTAATTCATCACAACTATAACACAGAAATACGCACACGCACCTATATATATCATCTATATATCTAACAGTTCTCTACTTTAGAATATCATTGTAATAAAAATAATAATAGTAGAATAAAAAGACGCAGCTCTAATGATGTATATAAAATCATGAAGTAAACCATACTCAATTCATTGTCTGGTGGATTATCTATTATTAAACAGTTTCGCAGCACTTTTTTTCCAATGTTATAAAATAATAATAAAAAAACATACCCAGTTCAAATGATGTACATAAAAACATCAAGCAAACTTTACTCGATTCATTGCCTGGTGATACATCTAATTATTAAATAGTTTCCCAACACTATTCCGGTACATTCCCAC
>JAGDQP010066376.1:0-11287 GCA_022664845.1 Lepisma saccharinum | reverse complement strand
ATCACCACATAGCTGCAACAGTCTTCTTAAAGCTTCTCATCTCCACTGTGCGCAAACCTTTCCCAGATTTCCTTTAAGTTCTGGAATGGCTAATGGAACTCCATTGTTGGAATATATTGTAGCTGCCTTAGCGGTTTCCATTGGATCTCTATGGTCTGCGATCTGCGATCTTTTGTGTATTTATTTCAACTCACGGAAATGAAAAAATTGGTCTCGTGCCAAATCAGGGCAGTTTCTCGGTTTGGGACAACAGATAACTGAGGCCTTAAAAGAACAAACGAGTGAGAAATGAGAACGGGCATTATTGTAGTCAACATCAAAACTTGTTGTATCACAACTCTGGATTCTTGAACCTCACTTCTTCCTGTAATTTATTTCTTTATTGAACACAACAGGTGAATAGCCCAGTTGTGGCATTCAACATACACATCTAGTATTTTCTACATGCACACATAGATGTAATATACATATTTGGAGCTGCATGTAACATATCGTGCATAAAGTATTCATTATTGTATACCAGGTGCGTAAATATGA
Organism: Lepisma saccharinum; assembly: GCA_022664845.1. Classification (NCBI taxonomy): domain Eukaryota; kingdom Metazoa; phylum Arthropoda; class Insecta; order Zygentoma; family Lepismatidae; genus Lepisma; species Lepisma saccharinum. The sequence goes on along the minus strand of JAGDQP010066376.1, from coordinate 10,750 downwards.
AACCGGAATTTATGTACAGAAAAGACACAGTGATTGGATGACAATGCTAAGAACTATTTTATTCGAAGTATTGGCCATCACTAGCGATACATTTCTGCCATCGTTCCGGCAATGTGTGGATGACAGACCAAAAAAACTGTGCCTCTTGTGCTGCAAACCAGTCATCAAACTATTTTTTTACATTTTCGTAAGATGTGAAGCGCTGGTCAGCAAGTGCGTGTCCCATGGATGCAAATAAGTGAAAATCGGAAGGCGCCAAGACTGGTGAGTAAGCCGCATGCGGAAGGATTTCCCAGCCAAACGTCGCAATCGTTTCCTTGACCGGTTTTGCTGTGTGGTAGGGTGCATTATCGTGAAGCACAATCACTTTATGTTGTCTTTGGTCATATTCTTGATGTTTTTCACGCAAAACGTGATACAAATCGATCATTTGTTGTCGGTAACGTTGGGTATTAACGGTTTCGCCAGGCGTCAGCAGTTCATAATAGATCACTCCCTTCTGATCCCATCAAACACAAAGCATTGTCTTCCGTCCATAGCGATTTGATCTTGTAGTCGATGTCGCCGGTTCTCCTGGAGTTACCGATGATATTTTACGCTTAGGATTCTCGAAATAGATACACTTTTCGTCACCAGTCACAATTCGATGAAGAAATGATTTCCTTTTGTGCCTGGCGAGCAAAATTTCGCAAGTGGTTGTTCGGTTTTCCTGCTGTCGTTCAGTCAATGCATGTTGAACGCATTTTCCCACCTTATGAATCTTGCCCATGGATTTTAAACATATGGAAACTGCTTCTCGTGTCACATTTAATTGATCCGCGAGTTGTTGCGTTTGAGCGTCATTCTCATCCAACAAAGCTTGAAATCAGCTGTCTGTAAACTTTTTCGGTGGTCTTCCACGTTCTTCGTTTCTCACGTCAAAATCGCCACTTTTAAATTCTGCAGACAACGCCACTTTTAACACACGCATAGCACTGTGACTTACCAAGAGCATGATCACCGTAAGCTTGAACAAGCATGCGATACGATTCTGCAGCAGTTTTCTTCAAATGGTTACAAAACATCAATGCTGTCCACACATCGTAGTTTGTAGGTACAAATTGCGCCATGTTCCACGCTATTAAACACTACACTATGACATGAAACTTGTCTAGTTGTGAGTTGCAAATCATTATCAGCACTCACAACAAGCAAGTGGCGCCAAGGACGCAGTTTTACGGTAACCATGGTGACAGCTAATGCCGTCTATGCACAAATTCCGGTTTCATATTTACACACCTGGTATAACAATGGAATTCTCTCATATTTATATTAAATGTATCAATCTCAGGACATTATTTAAGAATATAATTATATAATGAGCACCTTCTCCTAATAGGCGATATGTCCATTACTTTAGTTCTTTGGGCCGAGAGGTGGAAGACAGCATTACGTGGTCATGTTACTATATGCAGTACATACAGCCCTAATTGAGATAATAATCTTTCTGAGTCGATTTTACTGTGTAAGTGTTTGTACTGTGTAAGTGTGTTAGGAAAGTAAAGGGAAAGTTAACTATTATGTTTTCAAGAGATTGTAACATATACTTATTTACCAGGTCTAAGTACTTTTCAAATTTAGGATATATGCCAGTTTCTTTGTATGTCAAAAATCGTACAAATTAAGACTGTATAATTTCAATTTGCCGAGAGTTTTTCTGTGTATTAGGATCCCATACTATTGCAGCGTATTCTAACTTTGAGCTAACATACGCTGTATATAAAGTTTTTAAGACATCAATATTCGCAAAATCACTAGTTAATCTCATTACAAACCCGAGGTTCCTGTAAGCTTTGCTAACAAGGCGATTTATGTACATGTCGAATGACAGATTAGATTTAATGGTTACAACAAGATTAGTAATAGAATCTACTCGAACTAGTGGAGAGTCATTAACTTTGTATTTGAATTTCAAATAGTATGTTTTCTCGTATATGACATTACACTACATTTATTAATATTTAATAACATGTTTCTTTTACACCAGTTGGAGACTGCCTTATATCATTTGGCAAGGAGACCACGTCCAATTCGGAGGAAATACTACAATAGATTTTTAAATCATCTGCAAACAGAAGTTTGTTGGAGGATGTTATGACAGCAGGCAAATTATTTACAAATAACAAGAACACAAGAAGTCCAAGTTTCGATTCTTGAGGCACACCAGAATTTTCAACATATTCCTCGGTTACTATACTTTTGTAACGAACACGGTGTTTACGGTGACACAAATAGGATGCTATTAACTGGCGAAGTTTTTCTGAGAAGTTGAATGTTACAAGCTTGCTAAGTAAGATGTCATGATTAATGATATCAAAGGCTTTCGAAAAGTCTGTGTCAATTACGTCTACTTGAACTCTATTATCAATTTGTCTAACTAAAGAATGTGTGAATTCAACAAGGTTAGTTCATTGATCAAACGTGTGAGTATATACGTTCATGTATAATAGGTTTTAAATACTTTGGCTGGCGCAGTTATTATTGCAATTGGGCGATCATTTTTAATATCATTACACGCGCCACCACTTCTAGGAATGGGACAGATATCGGCAAGTTTCCATTTCGCAGGAAATTCACAGGTTGCTAGCGACGTACTGAAAATCGCTCAATAGATCGCTTGCAGTGGATATTTAAATATTTCAGAACAGCCTTTGATAATATAGGATGGGTCTTTGTTAGCCCCGAAAGATGTCCGAGGTTTCAGTCTTTTAAATAGTTTTTCTACAACCTTCAATATGTTCGAGAAATAATGTATCTAAAATTTCAGAACAATTGTGTTCAATTAAAGTATTAAGGTTATATTTTGACATATTGTAGGTTACTTGAAAATGTTTCATGAATGCATTCGCAATAGCGGTTTCTTCACTTAATTGCTGTCCCTCGTAATTTAGCACATTACATTGTGACTTTCGTCTTTTATTTTTTATCAATGTCCAAAAGCTTTAGGAATTAGTTAAAATGTTAGTCTCACGATTGCTCAAATAAGTTCTATAGGCTACAGATATTTCTTTTTTGGAAAGAGTACATAATAATTTAAATTTATTATAGTGATAACTAACATCTCCGGTTGCTTGTTTCCATTTTCTACGGTGGTATGTCTTTTTCTTGATTAGTTTAATTAAGTAATTTGAAAACCAGATAGGATAATTTTGTTTAGGTCTTTTTCGTGCTATATATTTATCAAAAATGGCATATAGTTTATTATAGAAAGAGTCAACAGCATCATCGACAGTTAAGTCATCCGATACGCTTCCCAAATTAGCTGATGCAATGTCATGATACAATTGCTCGTAATTGGCTTTGGAAAAGTTCTAATCTATTGCATGTGATTTTGCTATATTTTTGATCCGCTTCGTGTACATAAATTCAGCTAATAATGCAGGATGCTCAACATCATCAGGAACGATCGAGTCATGTTCATGCGTTACAACAATACTGTGAAAGTTCGTAAGTACTCAATCTAATGTTTTACCATATATGTTTTTAACATTGTTAAAAGATTTTAAATTGTAAAAATTCATCAAATTCTATAATTGACGGCAGGTTGTTAATTGAGTTAAGAAAATCGAAATCAGTTCCTCTCATTCAGAAATATTATAATCGCCTACTATAAGAATGCTGTTTTCTGGTGGTAATACACTATATATAAAATCAAATGATATTGGTATACTAAAATAGGAGATGCAGGTACAATATAGACAACGCACACAAATATACAAGTAACATAATTTACAAAATGTTTGGCTAGAAAATAATCTACATTAGGGATATCAGGGGTGGATTCTTGCTGCACTCAAAATGTTTTATTTACAGTCAACAGAACTCCACCCCCAGATTTTTTAAAAGATGAAACAAAATTTATGTCAGCTCTTAACACTACATACTGTGAGTCAAGAAGTTCATAATCAATATGCCTATCGGTGAGCAGAGTCTCAATTAATGAGAAGGCGTGGTAGTTATTGTTTAAAATGTTTTCATATAAGTTGTTTAGTTTGGTTAGAAGGCCACGTATATTTTTTACTGTGTTTGAGAAATCCTATTCGACGTATACTCTGGTTCCTCGTAGTTTGTTTTTATTTTTCAAAACTGTTTCTTTTGTTTTATAAGACAAAAAGTAACATATGATTAGTCGCACCCTATCATCACGTTTTCTGCCTATGCGATGGCAGTCCTGTATGCACTGTTCACTTAATGTTATTCCCATCCGATCCCTTAATACCTGATTTACTTTTTCTTCGACAAGCTCCCAGTTCTCACCGTGCTCTTCCAAAATACCGTGAATCACGAGATTTTGACGACCTGACCTGTTTTCGAGGTCATCAATCTTATCTTCCAGATAATGTATATGCTCCTGAAGTCTATTCACTTCATTAGAGACGCCCTTGAGAGCACGTTCCATATTCAAAACTTTGTCCGTTACATTATTTATTGAATCTTTCATTTGTTTAATTTCTGAAACTATTTGCTCATCTGAAGCACGGATAATGTTCAGAACAGTCTTTATTTCAGAAATTTCAGTCTTTTGAGAAATTATAGAAGGTCCCGGATTTTTTTCCACTGATCCGATTACTAACAACGCCGGTAAAACAAAGCCATAGTCTAAGTACGCTTTGGATACTTTCAATATCCTCTCACCATGTGGGGTTGCAGTTTCTTTCGCCCCACCACATAACACAGCACTACAGAAGAGACCTATTCTGGCTCTCCAGGTATCACTGTACTTCAGAGATCACGGGAAACACGTTTTTATTCTTCCATACTCACTCACACTTCTGACGGTGACGTAGCATGCTGCATTAATTGGAACGACGTGGCACAACTCAGGATGGACGATCTCCTGCCAGTCAAGGAAGACAATTACTCTTTAAGGAATGGGAATTACTCATTCGTGCTTTACTGGGTTGTGGTGAGAATTGTAGGCCCACTGTGATGATTACATCATAGACCTCATAATAGACAGACTTACCATATGACGTCTATGCCAGAGCTACCAAGCGAATGAATTCAAAATCACGTGATATGAACAAATGCCATTAGTCTTAGCGCAGACAGAAATGGGGAAGCGTGCTAAGTCTATAATTTATGAAATCTATGATTACACCTTCTTTTCCACACCCTACCTGTATTCCCACGTTTCACCATGAGTGATCACAAGCGTTAAGAATTGAATCGGTGTAACAACTCTTCAAATGTCTTGACAATCCTCTTCAAATGTCCTCTTTTTTCGGTTTTTAACACTCGTGGCACAAACATAGTGGCAACATATCACACTTGCTGTTTATCCGTAAAAATTGTTGGCACAAACCTGTACTGATGTTCTCTTAAGCAGCAACTTCAAATAGGGCGAGACGACGGTTTGCACGAATAGCTTCTCGCACCGGTTTCGCATAATCGATGTTGATAGATGTGAAGCTCTTCTTAATACTGCGTCGTCCGCAGTGGAGATTCGACTCCAATTGAAATGCCTTTATCACATGTAACATTATGCTCGACTCAAACATTCCACAAAGAAAACTTCACCCAACATGTCGAAGGGCTGTGAAAGTCTTGTGCAATTTCACACAGAATTTTGTACATACTCGCTACTCATATAGTTTCTTCATGATCAGAAAACTGCCAATCGCCGCAGGCACTCAAAATACTAGCACTCATCGCATTCTACTGCGTTACTATGGTTAGCACCAGGTCTGAAAATTATGCCCGTTAATGTCCAATGTCACCGATAGGCATCGCCACTGTAAGTTTTCTTTCACGTATTTATATACAAACTTTACAACAAAGTTTCTTTTCTTTTTTCACAGCCGTTGTACACAAATAACGACAAACACTCTAATACTGCTGCAGCTGGGCCCGATCATGACGAGGATTTTGAACATTTAGACTTCCCAATGTGGGCAGCTATCCCGATATTTTCAAACTGTTTTGCAAGTCAAAATTGAGAACAGGTTTTGAAAGCCTTTTATTTCTGGTAACGTTACCAGCATCAATTTCTAGGGGAGATGCCGGGAATTTTCCCTGGCGCCCTAGAATTTAATCCCCGGTTGTTGACTCCGAATATCATCACAACCATGGATGACATCTTTGTAATTCTGCCTAACAGGTAGTAGGTTAAAATTTACAGCTAACCACTAGTTCTAGGATCCCTGCTTCGCAATTCATAACAAATTAAACACTGGTTACTACTCAGAGGTCATTTTCTGTCTTGAAACATCTCAAAACTGATTTGAAATCTACATTAGGACGGTTATATCTGCTAGTGAATGATACATCTCGATTGATTAGTACTAAAAAGTAATGCTATTTATATTGCAGGGCTTTAGTGACAGTTATGTGGATTGTTTACAAAACAAAATATTTACTCTAAACTTGCCATTCGCTACACATCATGTTATTATTGTTTCCTTGTATTATTGGTCAAGACAAAATGGCGACATAGTGTATTATACAGTGCCAAGTTATCGTAGTGCCATAGATAAATAAGATAGACTTATCGCACCTACCTATTTTCGTCTGCGCTAAGGAGCACGTGATTTCGAACACTGCCGCTAGGTGACTCGGGCGACTACTTTTCGGTTTCTACTTTTTTAGTATTAGCCATCATCAGAACCGCCAAACAGTGGGGTTCAAAATCACGTGCTTTTAAGCAAACAAAAATATTAATTTTAGCGTAGACGAAAATGGGTAAGATGGATAAGTCTATATTATTATTTAGTCTATGGTAGTGGCAGTTCTCATTCTGTTTCCCCATTCAGAATATTTTTATTACCTAAAACTACACTTAGATGAAGCGACATGTAACAAGTTAAATGCCTCTAGGTATATTTCCCCTACTATGTTTGACAATAAATATTGCGATGCTTAAAAAATAAATAATTCTTCATTTCTAAAACAAAAGTAAAGTACTTATGCAATGTATCTCTGCCTGAACAATATTTTCCTTGACTTGCGAGGGAGGTCAACTCCAAAAGGGGTGGTTGTTGCTGCGGTAAGAGTTTCATCACTTCTTTCGAAAGAATTGGGCGTCATTGACGCCAGGAATTTACAACCTTTTGCAAGTTGCGGAGCCCGTATAGCTGATAATTTATCCGTGTTCGCCTAGGTTACAGTGCCGCACATAATGCAATAAAACTGAAGATCATAACACAATGATTACACTAGTCAACAAATTTAAACTTTATTTTTTGTAACAGTACACACAATATACATACAAATATATTTATTTCTCTAGAAAGAATAATGGGATTGTTATGAAACTTGGAGGATTTATTAAGTATCAATCAAGGTTTACTTTGGTATAATTTCTGTATTACTATACGTAAGGGGACAAGAGCTAGGGGTATAAAATATGTGAAAAAGGAAAATTTGTTAGGGGGTTTCCCCAAAATCCCTCAGTCGCGGGAAAACTGTACGTGATGGAGAAAAACTGAATGCATATTCGAATTCAGGGCAAAAAGTTCCTTTAAGATCAGGTGTTTTCTCTCATGTTACAAAAACCTTGTTAACTAGTGTTATCAACCAGTACGAGTATACGAATATCTTGCCAATACAAATGAAATCTCTCACTGCACACATTTTGTACACATTTACAAATAATTTGACTGTTAACTTGAAAACAACTTGCTATATCGTAAAACTGATTTCACCATTGCATTTGTGAGGCTCTTCTGCTTCAAATTCATATGTCATATGACCACTTTTCTATTAAGCAAACTGGCCGGAATGCCAAGATGGTGAACGTGCTTCTGTAATAGAGCGAAATGACTAATGCTTTGATTACCAACTTCATTTGGGTAGGAACAGAAGTTTTAATTTGGAATGACCGCATTCGGGAGGTGGGAATTAACCCCACCGGCCGACCATCCTGACTGAGGTTTTCCTTAGTCACATCACGCAAATTCTTGGATTGAATTTTAAACTTACTCCCTGGTCTAGGCTTTCCCGAATCCTTTCCCTTCCCCTATCTCAGGCCTGAGCCTTAGATGCCTAAAGGCCATAAATAAAATTTCAATTCAATTTAGCATGCCCCTTGTGACCAGCTTTGACCTTGATTCAGTACCATTCAGCAGTTAAAAGTTTGCTTTGATAACTTCAGAATAATTAGCCTTTTAATTAAATATGCGCTTCAAGCAAATTCCTTTGTAAGTCTATGGGTATCTTCCTCCTAAGCTCCTGTCTTTCATCCATATAATAACACATCTAGTAGATTTTTTGGCACTACTGACATTTATTTATTCAGTACTTTGGAAAATAAAGCATAAAAAATAAAATCAATTATCTGCATATTAAACTCTGAACGAAATGCTCCGTTTATTTAAATTATTAATTAAATTTGTGCTGTAACCTTATGTGATTTACAAAATCTGAGCTTATTCACAAATTAGCACAAAAGTTCATTCTAAGCTGTTTATTTTGGAAAAGCCGTCTTCAATGACCATAAAAATATGACGCTCAATTCAACAAACTACTTCACCCACTACTCCATTTCGATGCATGAGAAGTCATAAAGCAATTGTGAGGTAGATTAAACTTCCAGTAGACTCACCATGGGAGTTTTATCTGTTGTATTTCTGTATTGTAACTAGCATCCAGCATCATTTTTACTACGCATAGAACTATCGGGTGTTCGAAATAATTGTCTTTGGTGTTCGTTTAAAGATAAATACTTTGTTCACATAGATTTTCAGAAATCCTACAATAAATATTGTGTAAGAATACTTTGCTTATAATTAGGTAAAGCGGAACTCCACTAACTTTACTTGCAGAAACCGGCTACATTTTACATACCTTGTTGAGTGTGTTTAGAGCCTCTTCGGCTGCTGCAATAGCTGGTTCAGCAGCAGCCAGATCTGCCTCGCATTCTCTCTGCTTTGCAGACACCTCATCTTGGATCACACTCACTTTTGCTTCCTCTCCGTCAGCTGTGCATGAAATAAATACCAGATTTAAAATATTAAATGCTCCTCAAATAATGAACATTAGTAATTGTTCAAGAGAAAACAATGTAATACCTATTTCAGAATGCGTCACACAAATAATTCAGAGTCTTAGAAAGTAACTCAAACTAGAGAAAGAATCAAGATCTTATAGCAACCTGAGCCAAAGATGCTAAAAGGCCATACATATATTCAAAAATAAAAATAAACAAGATCTTATAGCTGTATTTCACAGGTAAGCTGACATTTTGTTACTCTCTAGATAATATCGTCGTTGAAAATTTACAGTCATCACTAGTATAGACTGTTTTCAGTAAGCAGTTTATGTACTAAGGAAAATTTTTGTCGCTATTGTGACAATGCTGAGCTTTCTCTCTAATAAAAAAAACTCGTGTACTATCAACTTCAGTTGGTAGAGCTAATAATGATAAATATGCAATGAACATGAATTAGATTTTAATGATAAATATCCTAATAGCAACTATGACAGTCACAAATACCGTACTCAACTTAATACTCTTATATCATTAACATTGCACACCACATACCTTATTCCAATACTACTTATTAAAGATATCTGCAAAATTTTGTAGGTCGAAAGATGTTCACTATTGAGATTTATCTCATTTACTCGATGCACTGTTCATTTGGTCTTTAGCACAATATATATTAATAAAGTTCTCTCCGTACTCGGTCACTCGTATAACTGTAGACTTCTATGGATACTGATATCTAAGCACTGAAGTTCATAGACTGATATGTAGAGGCTCGTCAAAAGATTCATCCTGCTTGTTCAGTACCTGTAGTTTATGTGCGTCATTGCTGTCTTTGATCTAAGTCATTGTCAATGCTTACTCAGGTTCTAAGAAGTTCCTGACTAAGCATGGTATCTCGCCACTGGTTGGTTGTGGGGTTTTCCTCCTGTTGTGAAGTTGCTGATGTATGTCCTTTCACAATTGATGACTGTAGTTTGCTTGCTTCATTTCCTGTTATGTTATTGATGTTTGCTCTTTTACTTACCTGTCCGATGGTGTCATTTCCTTTCTTCTTGCTAACCTTTGCTTTGACTCATATCCGTATTTCTTAATATCTAAATGTATACTTTTCCTAATTATGTGAATGATGTATTGTGCAACGTCAGTTGATTTTTTTTTATTTGGTTGCTTTTCTGATTACTCATTTCCTATTGTTCTATCGTGGGCAATATATGTATACATGACTTTATTATACACGATTTTTCTCTAAGCCTAGAAGATAGGCAATTTTTATTTTCTTTAAGAGAAAACATTGTCACATGTCCTGGAAGATATTTGTAATTTCTTGTAGTAAGTAACAAATAATGAAAAACATTTCGAGTCGTATTTCAAACATCAAAACAGGGAACCTAACTCTATTTTTATTTGAGGTGAACCACCAGCTGAAATTTGCTGAAAGATATATTTTAAATTGTTCAGTAGAAAAGATCCTTACCGAACATGGGGAAAACAAATTGAACTTTGAAACCTATTGTTGATAAGTAATTATTCCCTTCTTAATGAATCGTTTATTCCATTGAACACTAACGTTATACACGAAAGACAAGAGAAATCATCATTCTTAAAAATGGGGCACGATAATCATGCTTTACAATATTCTATACAATATTAATTATTACAAAATTTTAACTTTTACCTGTTACTGAGGCCTTAACGTTTAACGACTATGAAAAATAAGTATTTTTCAGAAAATGTTAATACGGTGTGCGGTAAAAAGTAATTAAAAATAATCTTCATTCAGTT
>JAGDQP010066375.1:153-11287 GCA_022664845.1 Lepisma saccharinum | reverse complement strand
TAAGTGGATGTTCAGGAAGTGGATGATCAGAGTTTGGTTGTAGATGAGGGGAGTGGATGTCAAGATGATCTGCGGGGTGTCTGCGAAAAGGGTTGAAAGGTATTGTGGGGGTGAAGATGGTTTGAAGATAATCTGCAAAAATATCGGCTTTTTCTTTGTCTGTATGAAGGGCTTTGTTTTCTTGAAGTAGAGGATATGTGGTGTGTGAGTATTTACCTGTAAGTGTGTTGAAGCGTTTCCAGTATTTGGATGGGTGAGATGTATCTGCCAGATTATTACATGTTTTGATCCATTGTCGTAGTTTATATGCTTTTATGTAGTTATGTACTGCTCTTTGGAGTTGTCTATGAAGTCTGAGCGATTCAGGATTTTGTGTGCGTTGATAGTCTCGGTATAGATTACGGGAGCGGCGTATTAATGGTAGGTATTGTGGAGGTAAGTTAGGTCTAAACGGGTGAGTAGTAGAAGTAGGGATGTGACTGTCTGATGCTTGTTTGATTGTAGTGGTGATATGGTCTAAGGTGGAGTATAGTTCGTCTTATGTGGTGGGTGGTGTAGAATCTGTGAGTTTTGCTTCTATATGTTCCCTGTAACCAACCCAGTTCGCTCTGTCAAAACGAAGTTCTTGACGCGGGATTATGGGTGTGGTTGGGTTTGGTCTGGTGAAGTCAATGTGTGGTATGTGGTCACTTCCTAGGGGATCAAGTTCGTCTAAAGGGCTATTGGGGAGTAGATTGGATGAAGTTATAACTATATCCGGTGTTGTGTTTGAGATTGGCCTTGTGTGTGTAGGTATCCTGTGGAGAGTACCGGTTGTTTGCTGACTAATGAAGCTATGAAAGTCTGTTTTGGCTCTGTCAGATCTGCTATGGATGTTTATGTCAGCCATGATTATGTACTATCGAAAATTATTAGAGATGTATTGGAAGAAATTTGTTGGGATTGGGTGGAATGGACGAATGTAGACAGTTGCTAAAGTAATGTATCTTTGCTTGAAGTATAATGAAGTGATGAGATGTTCGGGAAGGTTGGATGGAGGAGGTGTGTGTTGACGAAATGGTATATGAGGGGAAAATCCTATAGCGACTCCTCCATTAGCTCTTAAGGCTGGTAGTGTGTTATCGTTTCTGAATAGGGTGTATAACGGGTTCGTACGGTGAAATTGTCTAATGTTATTGAATAAATAGTAAGTACTAACACAGGATGGGCTCAAGGTATCACGATCTTGGGTAAATAGGTACACCACACTAGTAATGATGAATAATTTACTTAAGTAACACCAACAAAAAGAACCACATCAATCTTGGAGAAAGGAATGAATAATAAAACTAGAAAACTTCCTAGAACCTTATGTGAACTGATACTTCTAAATGATTGTATCTTTAACACCTGGACTATTGATGAAAAGAACTTATTTATTATGACTAAAAATTATACACAAGATAAACAATTATTCAAAATAATTAATAACTATCGCAGACGTGTGTTGCTTTTTCAATAGAGAAGTTTATGTCCACTATAGAAATATCAAACCACAATAATATCTATACAAATTATTGTTGAAAATGTCTTTGGTTGAATATTATTGATAAATATATAAAAGACTTACGGTATTTCCAACAAATATCAGTTTATTATTAATTATCCGTAAGCTTCAAACATTAGAGTTACCAATTCTGAGGAAACTTACTCAAAAACTAGCAAAAATAATCCTAAATGCGTAGAGAACACCTTTTCAAATGACAGAGTCAAATAATCTTTAGCGTTTTTTACACTAAAGGTGTATTATCAGACCAACTCTTCGCAATAAAACACGTATTTATTCTTTACTTAACAAAATGTTACGTTAAAATACTTTATGACTTAGTAACAGTTAAAATCATATATATTGCTTTCAATATAAGGTGAAAAAAATAAACTTTTTTAGAAATTTCTAGGTGTTTATATTTATAAATATACGAGTAACACCTTAGAACAGTGTAATATAATGTCTTTTATTGATAAATATTTAGAACAATTCCAAACCTCACGATACAAGCTTGCAATAACGTGAAAATATGATTTTTCACAATATTACCGACAAAGGTACCCCCATACTACTTATGAGTTACGACCATAACAGTACTTTACATATCAATATGGTAATAAACAATTTATTCATACACCAATACACTCTAATTAAACCAATATTTAATACTAAATTGCACGTACCTTGCGATGACTCTCCAACACCTATCGAACTGGATGAAAACAAATCAACACTTAGCCACTTGATCTGAAAATACTTTGAAGACCGAAAAGTCTCTAATGTTGTAAGAAAACCGACTATTCTTGTCGATACGATCGCGTGCGCACGGATCGAAAGATATTAAGGTGGAAGAAATATTATTCGAAAAACTTCCCACGACTGAGAACAAAATGAAAATCAAAATTCCACACACCTAGAATAAGGAATATCACACCGCAACGCAACTCTAATGAATTTTAACCAAGAGAATCCTATCCGATTCTGAACATCAAAATAACAAAATTAAGATAGCAACAAGATCTGCTATCAAAATGTTCGTAGAAGGAAATTAATATCATACGGGTACAGGTATAAAAAAATAACGTTTATAATTTTAATCACAAAATTCGTAGTCCTTTCTACTCGTTCAATTACATGGATGACACAAAAATCTTCTTCCGAGGTATGTCCGCTTCTTTATTATGCTCCTCTCCTGACCGATCCTGGATCCCCTTCCACACTTTAGGCTAGCAACAACCTTCTATTCAATATGTAAGAGGGTAAGTATCCAATACACTTCTTCGATTGAAGGATAAGTTTATATTGTTTTTCCCGCGCCGCTCCACCGGGTTATATTTCTGTACAAAGCTGGAGTCGATATTATCCAACGCAACTGAATCCCAAAATATGACGTAACTGGAACTTCAGTACGAAACCAATACTATCTTCAAAAATAAACACTGTAACATTTATCACGAAGATGAGAAGTTCATAGAAATTGATGATTTTTCAGTTCTTCACCAATATTTAAAAGACAATCGTTTTCTTTGCAGCACGTAAATAAAATCGTAAAATTTATCAACAAGACGACCTTAGCATTACACTGCTTATTTTACGTTTAATTCGAAGATAACAGCCTTTCTTCATTTATACTAATTTGCGTCTTTCGATATCCCGTATAAAATTCCTTGAAATACTTTTAATATGTTGACATTAATAACACCAGTGCTGTTTTTAGTAAATTCTGTCTCGAATTAGAAACACTGTAAATCATGTGATATCGTCTCTGCTTGATGACGTAACACGACTACACATTAGTATTGTCTACATTTTTTCTCCCAGAAAAAATGAAGAAAAAATGAAAAAGAACAGTCTAATCGCCTCGCAACAATCGCTCTCGCTCTGCGTAATTGTTGTTGTTAGGAAGCATGAATCCACTGACAGCTTACAGAAACTACGATTAAACAACAAAAACTGGGATAATGTTCTTTGCAAAACGAATGCAGTTATTTATAGTGTAAATATTTCTCTCAAATTATTAATAGGTATGAAGACAAATCTTCTGGCGTTGTGCGTACAGTTTACAAGTATGATATTTTCGTCCATAAGAGGCTATGTGAGATTAACATATCAAAAGTGGTACTCACCCGGACTGTCCATGGGAATATAGAAATTCTTTTTCTCACCAATATTTAATAAATCTGGAATCTCCTTCCCGGCATCCAGGTTTAAGGCAAGGTTATCCACAATGTCCAATGCAGGAACCACGACCACTATATCCAGCTCAGCAAATACTTCTTAACTTGATATTTTCACTCAGCACTCACACTAATATAAAGGATGGACGAATATGTGTCCCAACCCCGACAATGGGATGAAACTCTGATAATTTAATCACCACTTATTATACACAGCACAGATTGAAGTATCGTGTGCGTCCCACCGCTCCGATATCTTGCTACGTTCTAACTATCCATCCGAAAAAATGTAGCCAACCTCATAACTGAAAGTTGCCTAACCAAGCACTAATTCAGATGATAGATTTTTTTTTTTTACTGATCCATCACAGGTGTAGCCAGAAATTTTGCATTGAAGTTTAGGGGTGAGATAAGTTTCATTTAACATGAAAGCATTTATATGTTTTTCAAGCAGTAGAGATGAGAAAAGAGGTTTATGTGCTGGTAAGGAACGGATGTTGAGAAACAGAAAAGATAGCGCCATGAGGAGAAATGAATACAGAAAGGTTGTTTTTGTTAGATTATACAGCTGTTTCTTGTCAGTATGCATGTGCATGAAAGTAAGCGTATGGGCCTGAATATGTCGCAGTGAAGTTGACATTGAGTATGGTCTTTGCTGCGTATTGTATTTGTTGTATATGTTATGGCGTTGGAAAGGATGGATGTTCTGGAGTGCAACTGTGAGAAAGGTCAGAACTTGTTCAACAGATAGGGGTTGATGCACAGATGTTACAATAGTTGTGAACTGAGGTTTGGTTTCTGGAGTGCGTATTGGTACAATCAGTTCTGGTTTTGCTGGATTGGTTCTGGTCGAGCTTTACATTTATAACTGAAAGTTGTGTGGTGATCACCGCAAGTGTTGCGTGTGGGAGGGTGTTGAAGGTTCGGACAAGTTTTTGTTGAATGGTTACCGGTGCAAAAGCCACATTTCAATGTATTTGAGCATTTTGAAGTAGGATGGGCGTTGTACAATTGACATTTCTCACATCTGATAGGTAGCGGTAGAGGTGAATGTGAGGGTTCGACTCTGTATCGTCTCCTATAGATGTAGCACCGTGTGAAATCAGGTCGTCTTTAGTCTCTTGATCTGGTGTGAGAACCCTAACCATGTAAGTAGCTTGACCTGTTTTTGATTTATGCGAAGGCACTGACGAATTGAATGGCCCTCGTGTTTCAGTTCTGTTTCTATTTCTTCATCTGTGAGCGTGGGATCAACCCCCTGACTACTACGGATAATGTGGGCGGCTTACGTGGTATTGGTGGCTGTTTAAGAGGTTTCTGGTCAAGGCGTGTGATATTTGCATTTTTTCCAAAGATCTCAAAACTGTGACGATTTCTGATTTTCTAGCGAAATTGATGTCTGGTGATTTGGTGATGGTGCCATTTCTTGTAGGGATGATTTGTGCAATGGAATCACGAGGAAGATACTTAGTAACTTGCTGAAACAGGAGTTTTGGATTCTGCAACTTTGCATCGAAGTTAGTCAACAGAAAGGAATTGGTCTTAGATGTAGATGTAGCTGCAGATTCTTCTTCGTTGTTGATGTCCATTTGAAGGTTCTGGTCAGAATTGGTCTCGCTGAGTGTATGGGTGCGTTTTGTTGGTGGTGAGTGCTCTGATCTGTTTGGAGAACGTGAACGAGAATGTGATTTTAAAGATGATGCTTCCATGGTTCGACGATTGCGTGGTATTGCTCCTAGTGTAGAGTATGGCGGTGGTCCAGTAACAGTAGGCGGAAAGTTTTGATGTTGTCCTAGTTGAGGATGATTTTGGTTTGAATCTGACATGATGATGTAGGGCCTTGGCCCTGAAATTCGAGAAGCTGATCAGTAACTACATATGAACGAGGATTTACTGTTGTGTACAAGGAGATGATCAGTCTTTGTGCAAAGACTGCCTTCTCAATCTAACTGCACCCTCCGCCACTGAACAGTGACGTCAATCTTATAGTACTCGTACAGGTGTTTTTTCTCGCTTGCGTATGCTTCACAAGGTCCTCGATAACACGTTAATAAAGCACAGATAAGCTAGGTTAAGTTAGGATCTATTCTTTTTTTTTCGTGTTTTGCTAGTCACCGGTGTGACTAGCGACCGCCCAAGGGTTACGCCATCGCTTCAGGGAAGTGCTTGCAAGGAATTTGGGATGTCATGGTAGGAATTGGGTGGTCTAAGAGAGGTTAAACTATTGTTAATAATCCTTTATTTTATTTTATCTGGAAATGGACGTTATAAGCATTTGCTTACAACCATTGAATTAGGACGAACGTGTGATGATGTAATGAAGAGATGAAGATGAAATGCATTCCACATCACAACACGTTGGCGACATTAGGACGAATGATTGATTCTTCTTGATCTAGGGGCGACTCTAGATCTTGATGGAGGACAGATGAGCCCAAACAGTTAATATTTATGGTCACTGTGCAAAGATGAGAATGAGAAGTGAAGGTGATATGAATTATAATGGATTATAGCTTTAGGTTGGAGTGGACGGTGCTACAGAAAAGAAAACATAAGGACCGGAAAATGTTGCATGGACTTCGAGATTGAAGATGTCTTTCGCTGCAAGTCGGATTTTGTGGATAATGGCATTATTATTTAGTGTGTAGCCTACTTGATAGCGCTCTCAACTTCACTGGGAGCGATTCCGTGTTCGTTTTCCGGTGGGAACTCAAACATTTAAGTGTTGACCCGGCATCGTGAGGGCAATTGAGGAGCTGCTGTGAATAAGACACTGATGATTATAGTAAGAGCTTCGGCTCTCCTTTTCTAAGTCATCTGTTAACGTGCGAGCAGTAGACGAACTCCTCCCTTTATGGGAGAGGCTTTATCCACTGGAGGATTGAATATGGCTGTGATTAATTTATTTATTTTACAGTGAAAATAACTGATTTCCGTGTTTGACATTTTATATCTATCAGAAGTTATTCTTTTTTTTTAATGCTAGCCCCCCAAAGGGCTGTACCCTTTTTCTGGGAAGAGAGGCTGCCGGAAATTTGGAGTGTGATGATTTAGGTTGGTCTAAGAGGTTTTGGTAATCTATTGTATTTATTGCATTCGTTAATCAAAGGTTATTATGAGTTTTCCTCATAATCATAAATATTGGGGAAGGATTATCATTTATTCAAAGCTGATGATGTAAGATGTGATGGATATGATGTGCAATAGACGCCACAACACTTTGGCACAGATTAGACGCATCATTGATAATCTTCTCGTCTAGGGGTGACTCTAGACGGTGATGAGGACAGATGGACCCTTGCGTTCAAGATGGTTACTGTGCACTTGATGATGGTGCAATATAGTGAGTGGTGACTGGTGCACTATATGCAGATAGCAAATGAATATCTGGGTGGTCTGGTGGCAATGTTTGAGTGTAAAGGGTGAAGAGTAAAGAAAGTGGGCTGTCTATGTGTGTAGGCGGTGTGTTGTGTTCTGTGAATGAAGTATGTCGTGAAAAAGAGGATGTTCACTTTCGTATCTATTTTGTATGTATTTAATGCGTAGGCTTTCGAGATGGAGAAGAAGATGTGGGAAGTTAATACGATGATATAGTTCCTGTGTTGGACTTGGGAGCTTTATTCTGTATGCTAAACGGAGTGCGTGTCTTTCCAGTATTTGTATTTTATTATAGAAACGTTTGTCGGCGGCAATCCAGGCGGTTAGTCCGTAGGTCAAGACAGGTCTTAAGAATACTTTGTATGTGTTTAGTACTGTTTGAGTTTTAAGTCCCCATGTGGTTTCGGTGAGTCTTTTCATTAGGTTGAGGCGGTTTCTTGCTTTGGCTATAATCTTGTTTAAGTGTGGTTTCCAAGTGAGATGATGATCGATGACAAGGCCTAGGTAGGTGACGGTGTTGGAAGGGTTTGTTGGGTTATTGTCTACTTTTATGTCTAGTCGTGACGGATTTCGATGGACACGAGAACGGTGTTTGGGTGGTATGAAAACGATGGCTTGTGTTTTAGTTGAGTTAACTGTGAGGCCCCACTTTTCGCACCATTGATGGTTCGATTGATGGTTTGGATAGTTCTTCCGAGTGCGAGGAAGGCTGTGTCATCTGCAAATTGGAAAATCTTGATGTTCGGTGGGAGAGGAGGTAGATCAGCAACAAAGAGGAAGTAGAGAAGTGGAGAGAGTGCAGATCCTTGAGGGACTCCGCAATGAAGCAATATAAGATGAGAGATACTGGAATTTAGGGAGATGTAGGTGATACGATCGCTTAGGAAAGTTATTCTTACTCATATTTAGACTTGATATTGGACATTATGAGCTTTTGCTCATAATCATAACTTTGGTGTCATGGGACTTTGCTTATGAGAAATGTGAGTGAGGTGCAGTTAGACGCCACAACACGGTGATGACACTCAGTTATTCTTTTTTTTTTAGCTAGCCGAAGCTAGCTCCCCCAAAGGGCTACACCCTCTATCTGGGATGGGAAGTTGATGGAATTAAGGGTTTGTTTTTGAGAGGTGGAAGGTCTATGTGGTTTTAATTTATCTTTCACTTTATTTATTTATTTCTCATCATAGGATATTATGAGTTTTCCTCATAATCATTGAAATGGTGGGAATATTAAGTAAATGATAATGTGATGGTGCATGAAACGATGGATGTGAGGTGCGGTCGACGCCTCAACACTTTGACACACTTAAGACAAATGAATGATAATCTTCCGGCCTAGGGGCTGCTCTAGGCCATGATGGAGACAGATGAGGCCTATACGTTCGAAATGGTTACTGTGCAATATATGACGGTGAGACATAATGAGGCGGATGGAGTCGGCGAAATTGGGAGATGAATGGTTCGTCTGGGTGATCGGGAGGAAGCGTGTAATGCTATATATTTAGAAGTGTAGAAAGTTGTGTATTTTCAGTGAACTGTCTGTCGTGTTCTAATTGTGTTCGGATAATATCGGTGAAGAGTGGGTGTTGAGTGTCGAAACGCTTACGTGTGTACCTTAAACGTAGGGATTCTAGGTGATAGAGTAGATGTGGGAATGTTAGTTTATCGTAGAGCTCTTGTGTTGGACTGGGTAATTGTTTAATTCGATAGGCAATGCGAAGGGCGTATCTTTCCAGGATTTGAAGTTTGTTGTAGATGGCGGGGTTTGCGTTGATCCATGCTGTATATCCATATGTCAGAATTGGTCGTAAGAAGGCTTTGTATGTATTGAGAACTGTGTGCGGTTTTAGGCCACAAGTTGTACCTGTCAGACGTTTGAGGAGGTTTATTCTGTTTTTGGCTTTACTGATGACCGTTTGGAGGTGTGTTCGCCAGGTAAGGTGTTCATCGAAGGTGAGGTCTAGATAGGTTACTGTTTTAGTGGGCGTAATGTTTTCATGAAGAACTGTTAGGTTTAATTTAGTAGGATTGCGTCGGATACGGGATCGTTTTTAGGGGGTAAAAAGACGATCGTTTGTGTTTTCCGTGAATTGATTGTAAGACCCCACTTACTGCACCACGAGGTGAAGATGGTGATTGCTTCGTTCATGGTTCTATTGATGTGTTGGATAGTGTTGCTTAGTGCGAGAAAGGCGGTGTCATCTGCATATTGAAATATATGTATTTTTGGAGGAAGCGGAGGGAGATCTGCAATGTACAATAGGTATAAGAGTGGTGATAGAGCGGATCCTTGTGGAACACCACAATGAAGAAATATGGGGTGGGAAAGGCTATGATTGATACTAATGTAAGCTATACGAGTAGAGATGAAGTTGAAAATGAAACGGAGATAGGAAACAGGTAGTTGGAAAAATTGGAGCTTGTATAAGAGTGCTCGATGCCAAACTTTATTGAATGCTTTTTCTAGGTCAAAGAGGGTAAGGCAGGAGGGGAGGGATTTATTGTAGTGGATGGTTATTTGGTTTGTAAGGCGGAGTAGTTGGTCAGAAATGCTAAAGTTGGGTCGGAATCCTGCTTGGTGCAAAGGGAGGAGGTTGTGCAGTTTGTATGACGGCGGCGATGGTTTGTATGACTTCGCCCTGTGTTATGGGTGGAGTTAGAGGATGATCTGGAAGGATATGGTTGTGATTGGGTTGTAGCTCAGGGGAGGCTATGTTGATTCTATCTGCTGGATGGTGTCGAAAAGTATTGAAAGGGATAGTGGGAGTGAAGGTTTCTTGTAAGTGGTCGGCGAAGGCGTCAGCTTTATCTTTGTCGGTGTGTAGTGCTTGGTCGTGATGCAATAAGGGGTAATGTGGTTTAGAATATTTGCCGGTGAGTATATTAAACCGTTTCCAGTACTTTGTAGGGTGTGCCGTTTCTGCCAGAGTGTTACATGTTTTTACCCATTGTCGTAATTTATATGCTTTTAGGTAGTTATGAACGGTTCTCTGTATCTGCCTATGTAATCTGAGAGAGTCTGGATTCCGTGTTCGTTGGTAATCTCTGTAGAGTTCTCTGGAGCGTTTGATGAGTGGGAGGTATTGTGGAGGTAGATTGGGTCGAAAACTGTTTGCTTGACTTGTAGGAATATATTTTTCGGAAGCTTCTTGGATAGTACAGGTTACAGTATCGATGGCATCATGGAGTTCTGTTTCTGTTTCTGGGGGGTCGAGTGTTTCTATTCGCGTTTGAATAAACTGTCGATATTGATCCCAGTTGACGCGGTCGAAGCGTAAGATGGTTCTGAGTTGTAAATCGGATGCGTTCTTGTTATTGTTTGTTGATTGTAGTGTGAGCTTAACCGGTGCATGATCGCTGCCTATGAGATCCAGAACTTCTATTGTACAGGTTTGACTAATATTCATTGATGTTATAACTACGTCAGGAGTGGTGCTGGAACATGCTCGTGTTGGTTTCGAAAGGTGGTGGATGATTCCTGTGGTTTGAAGGTTAATGAGGTCATAGAAGTCTGATTTTTCTTTGTCCGTTCTACTGTGTTTATTGATATCTGCCATGATAATATAATTCTTATGGTTGTTAGAGATGTGTGTAAAGAATGAATTGGGGATAGCCTGGTGAGGTCGAATGTAGATGGTGGCAATTGTGATATATAGCTGTTGATAATAGATGGTAGTAATGAGGTGTTCTGGTAATTGAGATATACCGGGATGGTGTTGCCGATAGCCAATTTTTGGAGAGAAGCCAATTGCTGTGCCATTTGCTCTTTGTGCTATATGTAGATTAACATGGCGGGGCATGTAGTACCGTGATATTTTACAGCTATCAGATGGTTTGAGACGTGTTTCATTGAGTATGAATGTGTTGACCTTTTCTTCCAGTAGTAGAGTTTCTAATATAGGTTTGTGAGTTTGTAGAGATCGGATGTTGAGAAATAGAAATATCAGAGCCATGAAAACATGTAATATTTGATGGTTGGATCTAGTTGGCTTAGACTTCTGTTGATTGAGCGTTTGCATGAAAATGTGCATATGGACCTGAGTATGTA
>JAGDQP010066374.1:1207-11287 GCA_022664845.1 Lepisma saccharinum | reverse complement strand
TGTAATATCAGCTTATCCCATAAGTAATGTCGTATCTGCGATGCCCGCTGCAATGACGTCATCTGAGGAGCGAACAGTGAAATAGACGGCACGTGTCATAGCTGAGTCACATAGGCCACTTGATTTTGTAGCAATTTGTAGAACGAGAACTGTGTACTCTACATTTTGGAAGTGTGGCTTGTGTTTGATCATGATAATGTCGGAGGACCACATACAGCATGTCATGCTGCATGAATTTCATCACGGACATCGACACAGCGCAGCGGAATGAAACATCAATGCCGTATATGGTTAGGGTGTTGTGGATGTGTGATAGCGCTAGAGGTGGCTCCAGAGGTTTTATCCTGGGGACTAGCCTTACCGATAAGCCACGAGAAGAGAGATCTGTGTAGTTGAACAACGATGCCTTACAAGCAGCGCTGGAGGCAAATCCAATGCAAACTGTTGAGGAACTGGTCATCGAGCACATGTCACCTATTCGACCGTTCATCGTCATTTGCAAGATTTTGCTTACGTGTCGACACTCGGAAATGATTACCCCATGCGTTAACGCCTCAACAGAAGCAACAGTGAGTTGACATCTGCAGTTCCTTGCTCATCCGTCACAAACGTGAGCCATTGCTGGACAGAATGGTGATAAGGTATGAAAAGGGGGTCCTCTACCATAGCATTACACGCAAACGCCAGTGGGTACCTAAGTGGGGGGGGGGCACAGGAACTGTACCAAAACAGGATCTCCACGCCTGCAAAGTGACGAGGAGTGTCTGGTCGGATATCCGTGGAATAATCCATTTTGAGCTCTTGCCACGTAAGCAGATCATCAATTCAGATGTCTACTTTCAGCATCTTGAATACCTACACACAAGATTGTTGGAGAATGGTCCTGCTCTGGTTAATTGCAAGGGTGTGCTTCTCCACGGTGATAATGCGCGCCCATACACGGCCAGAAGTACCTGTTCTAAGATGTAGGAATGTGGCTGGGAGAAACTCCCTCACCCAGCGTTTTCACCAGATCTTGTACCAACAGACTACTATCCTTTTCACAGCCTGCAAAACCATCTTTCCTAGAAAACACTGCAAAATGAGGATGATATGCGACTAACAGTGACTTAGTTCTTTCCCTCCAGAACTGATGTCCTCTTTCAGTGAGGGATTTAACAACTGGTTGACAGGTGGCAGAGTGTTGTGGAGTCCGATGGAGACTATTTTCCTGACTAACGGTAGTGTTCCAAGTAAGCTGTCGTTCTTTTTCTCACGGTGCAAAAATACGATATTACTTATGGAATAAGCTGATAGAATTAGAGCGGAAAACCTAGAGGGATAATGGATTTTTTTTAAAAAAATGTAGGTCCTAGTCACGCGGATCGAAATTACGTTGCGTTTCGGAGCTATAGGTTGTCAAAAGCGTGGTAAAGTGAAATACAATGATTGATATATTTGATACCTTAACAATAGAACTGATACCGCATGGGTTCGTCAGACGTTAAACCTGCTCTATCCAAAAGTGTATATTTCAAAATTTCGGAAGATGATTCCAAGGGACTCCAAAATAATTTAGACGATTCTCAGTAATCCTCTGAAATAAAAGTATGTTGAAATAACCATGAATAAAACGACCTTCTGTGTGAGTAAAGATGACATACATAATTACAATAATACTCTCTCGCTGATAGCAAACAAAGAGGACTTTATTGAATGTTTGTAGTTCTTACCCTTGTTTGTTATGCAACCACATGTTCTTTTACAAAATCGATTGGTATATAAAATCAGTTAGAGACTTCCAGCAAACGATTTCTTTGTTAATCTCTGAAAAATCGTTCAATTCCTGCTCTTTTTGATTATGCGTCTATAAATCGCAGCTGCTCACTCGGTCATGATTTACCTTTACTCACATACGGAAAACCATTCACAACTGATTTGCTGTCCATGTGTACTGTACAAGTATGGTTGGAGTCAAAACAAAACGACCCTGACGCCATATGTTTCCTATAGGATTTAAGAGCATTTAGTTTTGATCGCGACTATACTTGTGTCTCACTGTTTTTTCAATTCCAAAATTAATCATGCTAATATTAATAAAGTCCGAATATTGTAAAGTGCGTTAGATAATCGTATTGTTGACGTATTGTTGCATTGCTGATATATCATTGCATTCAAGTTCATGCATGTATCTAGAAGTTGGTTTCGGGAGGGGGGATCCATCAAAGCTGATTTGAAATTTACAGAAGATATAATATTAAGCTTTACACAATAATCTGTTGTTTTTTTTTTGTTTTTTTTTTACGTTCGAACACCACTAAGTAAACTTCCCAATTCCATTGTAGTTTTCGGGACGGGCGTAAGCCATAGTGCTGCTACCTACCATAAAATTCATTTTATCCTTTATCCATTGTAGTTTGTTGTATTCTATTGTCTGCACGGAGGTACGAGTTACCTTGCATACGGCATTACATAGTAGACAAGATAAACGACAAAATTAAGATGAAGCCGAATTGACTCTCTCGGACATATAAGGTAATTCATAAAAAATCACACCATATTATTGTTAGTGGCCTTTGATATTTTTTGAGCTACCTTAATTATAAGTCAAGGAAAGGATTTTCTATAAACCTTAACAAACAGAAATGACAAACAAAAGATTATCGCGAAGGAGTCAAAATGGCTCCATCGTGAATTCTACTGTTAAGTGTTCTACAAACTGATAATAAGCCCTGATTTCAATATAGTTATTGTAAACCGTAAACATTTCCTAATATTATCTTGAAAGTGACTCTATTAATTTTAGTTATTGTATGTATTTATTAATTTACTGATTTGTTTTTAAATCCATTTACTGTTTTGACCACTTCTTAAACATATTCCTATGAATATATGATCTGCTCCCTACGTGTAAGTTGAATGTATGCCTTTTTACATCTCTGCATTGAGCGTTAGTAGATAGTTTATATACACTATGTCCATTTGTAGAGACATAATATAATTCATAGTGTGTAAGAGGACATTCTTTTGGTATGTAGCCCTTTTTAAATTTATCCTTGCACTTCTAACAGACAATAGGGGACTCTGACTATCACTAACAAATCAATGCTTTGGATGAAGACTTTATTTTGAAGGGTAAAAGAAATAACGTTATTTTCTTGTTTCTTCTAGGTGTGATACGAGATTACACCGATAGTTATCCTTTTTGCATTCATGTATTATCTGGACTTTTTATGCTGTGTGCTTTATCCTGGCTACTGGAGTACTTTTTACAATGGAGACGAAACGCCCAAAATACATTCATTCCCACATGACCTCAGCGAAGAGGAAAACGATAATAATACCTCTTAGCTGGAGTGTGTGACTGTAGACACTGGTGTGTTTGTGTATGTGTGTAAGAATATGCAGCGGATGACTGTTTTAAACTTGCCAGCTAAGCTTATTTTGTATAATTGTAAATAAATGTATGCGATTTGATTCTAAGTAAATACGTATAAAACATTTATATACATGCCTGTAATTTGTTATTTGTGATATATAAAATTTATTGGTTTCCTAAATTTGTCACTTTTATCAAGAATTGAATTTATTTATACACTTTAGACATCTTTCTTTGGTTCATTGAATGGACCAGGGGAGGGAGCCATCAGGATCTAGTTTGAAATAACCATCCTATGATATAACTAACAAGGGAACTCTGCAACTTTTCCACTTCGAATCGCCCCCAAATTTGCACCAAGCATGCGGTGTAGCACAGATAGAACACAGGCGGAAGTTTTTGTTTCGTAAATTGTCGGAACACACAAGAAGAGCCTCGATATCTAGCGTAAAGAGACACAAAAAATCATCGGAATGAATGCAACCCGGACATCACTGAGGTCAAGATACACACCCACAAACAGTATACAACGTGACAGAGATGCAAATGGAAATGGAAAAGGTCACAATGGGAATGTACAGAAGCAGTAAGCAGGTGAAATGGGAATTACAAACATAGGTGACCTGCCAAGGGTATTGTCCAGGCAAGGAAGCAGGTGAAGATAACAGCGAGTGTATATGCACTGATATAAGTCTATTTTAGGATACTGTAAATTCAAAAAAGCACGAGTGAAGCAGAGATGCACATCGCACCAGCTATAGCTATGTACATACATACTATAACGGCGTCGTTCCCACACGAAATATTGTCACATCCAGACAAAATGTTGAAATTGACGTCCAACACATTATTGAAAGAAATCTTGTGCTCTTACGACAAGTAGCCAGCTGCCTGCCACGCGTAGCGCAACATAGGATAATATTTAGTAGCTATGTGGTAGAGCATCGGCGTAGCATTCGGGAGGTCCTGGGATGACTGAGGATTTTCCAGGGATTCTCCTCAGTCATACAGGCAAAGGCCGGGATGGTACCTTCAACATAGGCCCTGGCCGACACCTTCCCGACCCCTTTCCCCTCCCCTATCCCGGCTTTAGCATTAGATGCCTAAATGCCATAAATAAAAATTCAAAAAAGGATAGTATTTATGTGAGCAAAGCTGATGGTAAATAAGATTGCGGAGTTTGAGAATAATCTTCTTTCACTTGCAGATCAACATAATCAGACACAGCTTGTGTTAGCAAGCTGCTGTCGGTCTGCCCGGACCATGAATCTAGTAGAAGCAGGAATGGTCCGCGTAGCACCCCGTATCTCGTTATATACCCAGAAGGTCTAGAATATTCGAAGTTTTCTATACTATGCAACCTGCATTGCGTGAATGATGATTGGGTTGCATGAATTCCGGCGCTTTTCTTGTCTTTACCCTAGACATCGACACACACATATGTGGTTCTGAATGCATGTTCCGACAATTTGCGAAACAAAAGCTTCCATGTATGTTCTATCTGTGCTACACCGCATGCTTGGTGAAAATTTGTGGGCGATTGGAGGTGGGAAAATTGCAGATTTTCCTTGTAAGTTCAAAACTTGGAAATGCATCTGTCAGGATGGTAGGCTACTGAAACCCAGGACCTCCATGATGCGAGGCTGAAACTCTTGCAACTGGATTACGGACGATCGGTCCTTGTATGTAGAATCTTTTGCATTTACCATTAAGCTGTAAAAAGAAATGAAATTAAGCTGCAAAATTAATACCACTCGTTATTAAACTAAACATTAAACTTAAATTTCTATATCGGCCGGAAAAAAAAACTGTAGAAAAATTCGGTAACTAAAAGCATGATAAAAAGTGTGTCTTAAATCACTAGAGTGAAAGGGGAACGAGTTGCTGAACTTCACTGTATCAAAACCTAGTTTCCAAAATTTAAAGTTATGTCAAAATACATTGTAGGACATATCTATGAAACAGAGAAAAATAGATAATTCCTATGCCAAGCTTACCTGAAAAGGGAATAGCTCACTCACGCAAAAACACTAACACTACTATGACTGCAAAGTGCAACACAGAAACAAACATCGACATATACATCTTGGTAGAAAAACGAACACTGACTTTTCAAATACATCCCCTCCGAAGATGGTCACTCACACGATAACAAATAGATGAAATAAATAAAATCGAAGATTCGAATTCATTAATAAAATACTGCACACTAACGAAGAGAATAAATAACTTGCACACACACACTATCACGTTCGTCTATTACCTTCCAAGCACACTTTACATAACCTTTCTGGTCAGCTTATTTCAAGATAAAAAGCAGTTCCAGCAACCCATTACGAAAAATTAACTTCATCTTCTTCAAATACATGTTGATGTAGCAGCAACCTGATTTCTAGTTATATTTGCCAACTACGTGTTTGGATTTGTTTTGGTGGTTATAATTTTCTCATCGAATATCAAGATTGAGTCATTTCAGTAATTGCAGCAGACAAATATTGCTGGCTTCTAAGCAGAATACGCCATCAGCAATTATATATCCCGTGACGTAGCTTCCTGGCCAACCAGAAAGCAGATTACGGCAAGTGAGGAAGAAGGCATAAGCAGACGAGACGATTAACAATGACTCCGGACGTGAGCAGAAGCCAAACTTCATAAACAAAGCAAACAAAAGATAGAGAATAAAATAGAAATGCTAGAACGAGACAGATAAAAAGAATTTAATTAAAAGCACGACATAGTATAAACCTATCAAAAGTTCGGATTAGCAGCATCTTTACAAACGTAGGGAAATGTGGAGATGTATGATTTCCTAAAGCATCTTCGCTTTGATCTCCTGACTTGGAAGCTGCGCTCTAAGCAGGAAATATATGATTTCCTGAGCAGAAGTAGATTTGACAAAAAGGAACTAAAGAAGGAAAGAAAGAAAATATATATACTTAAAACGAAAGGTACAGAGGAAGATATGAAATGATCGACCGTTGGCGATTGAGCCATTACAAGATAATATACTAAATCCAAACAAAGAGATTAAGAGAAACATTTCTGAAGACATTTGTATAGGAACTTGTAAGTTTTACAGCCGGAATAATACGATTCCGGTTTTAATAATTTGGCCACCAATTTTCAAATAATATCCAACAATAATGTAACAGTGACACTCCGTTTGGAGTTTCCCGACAAACTGCACATAGTTTTTCTTCTCCCGTAATCATGTACTACTATCTCGTATAGGCTCATACTGAGTGTAACATGGAAGAGCTTACTATCTCGTGTAACAAGCATTACATTTTGTATATTTCAATTTATTTTCACACACACACACACAAAAAACAGAGATAAGTTACTTCCTTTCTCAACTCAATGATTCAATAGACACATATCCATGCAAACTGAGGTTTGGTAATGATGTGGAAGAAATGTTTTAAGGAAAACTTATTTTTAATGTGGTACAACAATATTTCTAAAATAACATTGTTACCTATTGTGTGGCTGGCAGTGTAGGATTTGATGAAATCTATAAGAATTTTATCTTCATATATTTTGATATCCAATTGTTGTTATATACGTGAACATTTCGTTGGATGTAAACATTGTAGCTAAAAATTTCAAACATGTCTTTCAAACATATAGTCTTGTTATAATGCATGACACATACCTACCGAACCTTCCAGGTTGTAGCGTTGCAGACTTCGGAACGTCAATGGAGATGTACGTACCCACATCCGACCAGGACGACAAACCTCCTGACTGAGTATTTTCGGTGTTTTACATAAATCACATCAGGTAAATGCCGGAATAGCTCCTTTTCGCTACCCCAGCCTGTGCCGAAATTGCTCAAAGCGCATAAAAGTACTTTTAAAAACCTTGGGTCTTTTTGGTCCTAAAAGTGTCTGCGTAGAATACTGAACTTACTACTAGCATTCCTTTAAATCTAATTGGACCCATTATTGACGCAAGAAACGAAATTTGCTCTATGGAAGATAATTTATGTTTACCTGCACTGAAATTTGAATAGTTGACGTAAAACTAATAGGGCGCGAAAAACCACGTACACTAGCCTTAAAGCCCATGGTTTATTTTTGTAAACTGAAATGTATTTCTATAGGGTATATTCTCAGAGGTATTTCACAGTTACTGCTGAAATAATAACGTTAATAAATTTTGCACGTAAAGATTAAAAAAGCAAACCCAGTACTAGGACCTACATCATCGTAGATAATGTTCATTCTTTAAGAGTGTTTCATTACCTTTGAATTATCTTTAATATAACGAGGTTCGTATGAGAAACAAATGGAGGGCAGGAATATCATACATCGTTTAAATCTTGTTTTCTAATTCGAGGATAAGCCAGAAAAATTGTCAGAATTTTTCCTTGAATTTCAGCAATAGGAGAAGGCCCATTCGTAGAAGGCCCGTATTTTGTAGAAGGATATAATAATACGTAGGTAGAAGGGCCATTTGTGTCCTTCATGCTAGGATATGTATGAGTTAAAATGTGTAATTTAATCAAATTGTTAAGTAAAATAAGAAACAAGACATAATTCAAAACAGCAATAAAATGGTAAGACGTATGACAGTCATTCATTCCTTTTTTTTAAAAAAAAAAAAAGGAATTGCACCACACGAATTCAATCTAGTGGTTTGCTCGGAAGTCAAGAATGATTATTCTGTATTTACGCTTCCTTCTAACGCGTGAGTAACTACAGGAATGATGAAGATCAAACCATTTTACTGTGAGCCAGAAGTTAAAACTAGCGGGACAACAGTCATTTTTGGGACATCGATACTGCTCAATTATTTTATGCCGAGTCACAACCAAGTAACTGATCTTCACTTTTCCTCACATAGAAGTCCAGTATATATTAAACGGATGACGTAGTAGTCTACTGATAAACGCCACCTGGAAATGAAATAAAGCAGTTGGGTGGCGAGCGAGATAATCAAAGGCTTTGTGATAGCGGCGTTGTGAGGGGGAAGGATGTTTCCATATGGGAAACACTTCCCCACCCCTTCCCCACTAATTTCTAACATTTTCACTATTAGAAATCAATAGGAAGTCTGCAAAACTCTACTTTTACTTCTTCAACTTTGGCTTTACACCCACAAATTGAACAACCTGGCAGAATGTCTGTCCCGGCAATGCAATTCGTAACATCTTACTGAGAAATCGTTACATAAACAATGCATGGCAAATAAAAATATCAGCCATATATGCAATATCAGTCCACAATTACGTGAATAAAGGCTCCACAGAGCTTAAGCTAGAAACATGTGCAAATATTATTTCATAACACTTTGAAGTGCTTGCTTGATTCTTATACAAACGAATTTTAACGTTATCTATCTTTTTATGCAATGTTTGTTTTGGTTATTAGTAGTCGGTAACACTTTGTCCAAAGCCGCTGAACGTTTCTGTCTAAATATAGTGCATGTTTTTAATAGTGCACAACTTGCAAGTGAGTTACAGGAAAGCATTCTTGACGGTATTCGCCGGATTGTTACGATAAATAATAAAATACTGTCGATGATATGAAGATAAGAATGTTGTTGGTCTCTAAATGTCGTAAGAAGAATCAAGCGAACAAAGGTGAGTTGTTCCTCTCTAACAAGAAACGTAGGCTATATAATTTCTCTATATAGGGCGAACCAAAAGTATGGAAACAACTTTATGATGCTTAAAATTAAAAAAAAAAAAAGTTGCATGAAAGGGAGAGTGCGTTCATCATGGCTTGAATCTAACTGCATTAAATAAAACGATGACGGAATATGTCAATCTGTGTTAGAATTTTATCATAAATGTATTGGTGATGTCAGTTGTGGCGTAACTGTATACCCGTGAGATATAATGAACTGACGACATTATGAAGAAGTTAAATGAAAGGGCTGGACACGCCTGTTTTTTTTTTTCAGAAACAGTTAAAAGATTGATAACAAAAATCCACATAGTACAGTCAAATTAGCGTTTGAGATAAACATTTATATAAACATATATATAAACAATGCACTTGCGGGCTTTCGCCATTTTGAAAAAAATAGTCCGTCACATTAGATTTACCATCTGCACTTAGTTTGAGTTTGAGACATAACTCCTAAACCAATGGATGTAGAAGGCTCGTTGTATTGAATTCCTAATATTATGGTCAATATAAAAAGTTATAACTTTTCCCCACAAGTAGCTAATTGACACCAACCATCAAATAGTGATCGCAAAAGTGAGGGAAAAGTTATTCATCGCGAACAGAGAGAGGAAAGGATCAAAACAACCGAAATTCGAAGTTAAACGATCCGAGCGTAAAAGTATATTACTAACTCGAAATCTCAAATAGGTTCGAAATCTTAGCCGACTCAATAAAGAGGACATTAATAATGAAATTGATGCAAGTAAGATGTGGGAGGTAATTCGTGAAACGGTTAAGGACGCAGGGAAGGAACGTGTAGGTTTAAAGAAACAACAGAGAAACAAACCTTAGTTTGATGAAGAAAGAGTCATCAAGAACGAAAACAAGTAAGGCAACTATGGCTAAGTAAACATAGAAGCAAATGTCAACCATTACAGTAAAGCGAAACCGAAACACCACACGCGGGTTCAGAAACAAAGCCACGAATATCAGATGCAGAAGATTCAAGAGGTAGAGGAAAACGACAAGACAAATAACATACGAGATCCTTACAAAGGGGTAAATTCGCTGGTTGCCATCCGATGCTAGAATTTGAATTTGAAC
>JAGDQP010066369.1:0-11287 GCA_022664845.1 Lepisma saccharinum | reverse complement strand
GTGGAAAGGGAGTCACAAAGCAAATAAATAACTTTGCTCCGGGCAAAATATTTCGTAGATCCTGTCCCAGCTCAAGTAGATTAATTCTGCTGGTGTACTCTACGACGTCTAGTTTTTATATATAGACCCTATATATATATTTCTACATCTTTACATGCACGAGATTTTTGTACAGTTAACAAAAATGTATCGAATTGAGCGGAATATTTAATCTTTCAAAGGAAGAAAGAAGGACCACTCTTTTAAAGCGTATTTCCATCGGAGAAAAGATGAGAAATTCAGCTCGAAAAAAGATGCTAACTCTTTTCGATGGGAATGTAATCTTTTTTGCATGAATTTCCATCTATTTAGATTAAATTTTTATCCTTTGAACATTAAGTCGAAGCAAAAAAATATTGAAAATGTAAATAGAAACAAAAGGGAGCGTTTATTTATAAATGGTAGTCATTGAGCCAGGCCCCCAAAATTGGGCTTTTGGTTTCACCTCGGCGGACATGACGATATATGCGTACCTTTTTTGGATTCACATAGATCCAAGGTATTTTGATTGAATGATAATGCTTTGAAATTTGCGGTAGCTTATAGTCGCCATATTTGAAAAATGACCGCCAAGCGTCATACGCATATATATCTATGGGCTTATTGTATATATTTTGAAAACGGTTCCACATATACTGCAGACTTGACGATATGTGCCCTTTTGGATTCATATTGCTATACAATAGATAATCTATTCGTTGAATGATGATGCTTTGAAATCTGCTGTAGCTCCTAACCTCCATATTCGAAAAATAGCTGCCAAACATCACGCCCGTCTAAACGCGTTTATTTGTTTGCAGTTATTTTGAGAACGGTTGCACCTATAGCAAAAATAAAAACAACGTATTATAGAACTTAAAATTGTACATAAATTGTATTACTGCCATAGAAGAAAACAAATGTTGTTTTTGTTAATTCGCCCAAACGACATGTGCATCTTAAAACATTTTCAAATGGCATCCATACGTTTTGATTACAGATATTCAACCACAAAAGACACGAATAGATTGGAAATATTTAAGGGACTGAATCCTAGATGTGGCCACATACGGAGTTAGTTAGCAGTGGGCAGTTATATAGTGTCAAGCGTAGGGGGTATATTATTACTACTATTATTACTATACATATGTTGCGAGAGGGAATATAACTAGAATTGCGTTGGGGAATAAAAGAAGACACATTATTTCAATAATAAATAGAACAATTTACTGCGTGGTTTTGTGTGGGAGCAACATGGTTCTTGGTTGTCGAACTAGGACATGAACCATTAGAGATCATAGCAAACGTTAAAAATGACTCGACGTAACTTCAGATATTATACAAGGCGTCCAGTCTCAGTTGTCCTTATTCAACACTCCAATAGGCTGTCTGTTAGAAGGAGGATAGCCGGCAGGTGAAATCGAACCTCCTTGGAATGATGAGTCCAGGATATTAGAAATGTGCTTCTCTGATAATCATCGCTCTGTAGATGTAACATTGAGCACCAACTCTGTCGTTCTGTCTCCTTGCGTAAATCTCTGAAACTCTGAATGTCTCTGCCGATCCGCACTGTAAAAATAGGAGGCACAACGTTCATCCAAAAAATGGAGGCAGCTCAGCGGCTTCCACTTTTTGGATTAACCTACATTCAGCCAATTTTCGGTTGAATGTTTTATATTCGAATGTACTAAATCCAAAATTAAGTGGTTTCGAGTAATTCATTTCAATTAATTGCATCCATAATTAGAAAAACACATAATTAAAGAAAAAAAGTTTTACATCGGTAGTATTTTTTCCAAGATGGCGGTCATTAGCTACGCTATAATTGAAAACAAGATGCCTTTATTTTATGTTGGTGATGTGGTGAATCCAAAATTATGTGGTATACCAAGTCCGAGTAATTATTTTCAATCAAAGGCACTCATAATGAGAACAAGCATAGAAATAACGAAAAAGTGCTATATGATAGCCATTTGTCCAAGATGGCGGCAATTAGCTAGCCTAAAATTTAGCGTATCATGCCTAAATGTTATGCTGGTGATATGCTGAATCCAAAAATATATTATTAAGTCCCTGCAATGAAACCGCACAACCCCTCCCCTGGCTCAACGACTACAGTAAGAAAGAAAAATAATGTTCTTATGAATGAGAAAGAGAAAAAGAATGAGATCCAATGCTTTGTCTCCTAGGCTTGCCGGACAACTCCGAGAGAATGCAGTGGAAAGGGTGTATTTTGTCCCGTAAGGTGCTTGAGAACAACATTCAAAGCTTTCTTGCACATATATCTTACTCCTGATGTTTTCTGGTATATTTTTGCCATTGAGAAATGCTATCAACTGTTGTCATTTTCAACTTAACGTTTTCGCATGGCAGGTAGCGGCATCTATGGACTGTGGAACTAGGTGTTTTACTAATTACAGTGAAAACTAAATTCTTAATTGGAGAGGTTATTACATCTGCTATTCGTGTGATGTGTGTTGATTTCTGTGTAACCAATGTAAAACCCAATGCGAATGAAATTTAAGGATTCGCTGCTAGGTCTATTTAGAATTACAGTGATAGTATGTTGCCTATTATTGTAAATGTAATAACTAGGAAGTTATGAATACCAACAGTAGTGGCATAAACAACGGCCTTCAAGTCGTTCTAAAGTTGATTGACGTACTGAAAATGTTAGTATATTTGTACAACGGTTTTTCATTGTACATGACTACCACCTAGGACTGGATAGAAAGCAAGTTTTTAAAAGTGGCCGCAGTGTTTACAACACGTAATTGACAGTATTTTCAATTCCCATTTATGAGTATTTTGTACACTATAATGTACTTTTAAACCAGTACTAAGTTCTGAATCCTATAGTGTAGTACACGCTTTATAGGAAAGATTTTAAAATTCTTAGATAAAGAAAAGATTTAAAAGATCAAAAGATTCTTTCTGCTTCTATTCAAAAGTGACAAAGAATCGAATGATTTTTCTAAATAAGATGGATCAGGGAAGTGCTTGGAAGGATAAATAACCCTGTACTTGTAGGCAACCACCCATGCATGAGTGTAGATAGGGTTGCGGAGCACCAGCTAATTCGAAAGCCTCGCGATCAGAATATGAAGCGAGTCCAACGCGCGAGTAATGACATCTAGTAACGTTGTCACGTATTACGTGCTGTGTAAATAAAACTTCCAAGTTGCTGTTTGCAAGTTGGTAGCGTGGTTCAGTGGATCGAACATAGGCTTGCTGAGTAGAAAAAGTTCGTTTCCCAGTAGGTTGAAGATTTTTTTCATTTGTTCTTGCAAAGAACATTTCTATACACAAGGGCCACGGTGGCTCAGTTGGTAGAGCGCTCACCTCTGGTGCTAGGGGTCGTCGGATCGATCCCTGCTCATGCCATGTGGGCTTTGTGATGGACAAACACCGTGTGCGTGGGTTTTCTCGGGGTGCCACCGTTTCCTCCCACTTTCTTCATTCCACCAATTCATCCCATCATCATCCATACGGCCTGAGCCATAGTTGCCTAAAGGCCTTAAAATAAATTCAATTCAATTTCTATACACAAAGAAAAATCCTTGTTCGTGGCTAACAAAAAAAAATCAAATAGGGCCCAAACAAAGTTGTATTTGGTTTAGAAAGAATTTAGGAAGAATTCGTTTAAACGAATTTGATTAGCACCAGTGAAGAAAAAAAAAAACAATGTGACCGAGGAGACGTGAGCACGGGTCGGCTAGTTAGCAGCTCATTGTCTTAGTTACCAGGTCACAACGCTTGTTGGCTGAAATGAAGCGAAGTTACGAAGGGTACCGGGGGTGTCCATTTCTGGCGATTTTGTGCTGAATAGCTCATTCTATTGGGGGGAAATTGTAGCTACAAAAATGTTAAAAGAACGAAGGAAATATATTCATAAATGACGACAGGAGACCATATTACATATTATTGTTGAACCGTTTTAACATTAAGGAGATGAAGAAATTTAAAACTTGAGTAATTTAGTTCTGTTAGTCATTCGTTTGTGCGAAGCACATAAAATGTTCAGAAATAAGCAATATTTTAACTACAATAAAACGCCCTAGAATTGTTAAATAATGTTCTAAATTGTGTAATTGACAATCAATAATAATCTATTCTGCCGTAGCGATATACTGTAAGTAGAGTTTCAGTGTTTGCAATTAAATTTGTTTAAACAAACTTTTGTTGAGAGAAAATAAAGTTTTGTTTAGGCCCTATTCTAATATTTTTTTGGCAACCACAAACAAACAGGGGTTCATATTTCTATGTATATGCTTTCTTACACTTTTCCCGCCTTTTTAACCTTTTGTACTGTGCCTAACTTTTAAATAAATACCCTCCCATATTTTTTTACACTCACAAGTGTGCCTTTACACATCCTGATTGCGAAACGGTCGTCAGAAAATGTAAAATCCTAAAACTGTAAATGAATAACTGTAAAACCCCTGTAAATGAATAATCAACAACGTCTCAAACCCGTTTCACAATCGACAACCAGACACAAAATAGTTTAGTAGAAAGCAGTAACAAAAATACGGAAAATTCATTACACCAAGATCACTGACCCCATCTACACAGCTTGTTTAATCTACCAACTATAGTAGCATAACTTGAAGCCGTCCGTACTCTAGAAGATATCCCTTAGTATTTCATTAGTCTGCACTCTGCATATATTACACTGATTATGTTCTCACATATTCCATCTGTAGGCAAAGGGCCGCGCCATTAGACCAAGGGATTTTCTTTTAAAGTACTTTTTAATCGTGTTCCCAGCTGCCCTATGTGATGATATGAGATATGATGTTGGACATTAAATACATAAAATGTTATCCGATCGTGTTATCATTACTTTGTCTGTGTGTTAAAATGTCACACATTGAGCTCGGTAGAGCGTTTGTTAACTTCGCATTCGGGAGGTCCTGGGTTCAATACCATCCTGAGTTTTTTCCAGAATTTTCCTCAGCCATACTGGGCAAATGCCGGGATTGTGCCGACTCGTTACGGTATCATTTCCTCTAACCTATCTCGGCCTGAGCAATAGATGCCTATTAACAATAAATAAAAAAATAATATTCAAAATCACGCACATTGAAAAATGAAATACTGAATAACTGGGTAACGTGCCTTCGACAGACATGTCGTAGAAAATGAGCGCTGACGGTGGGAAGGGGTGGTGGTGGTGATGGAAGGAGGAATAAACGATACTCTTTCAACGCCTCTAATGATGATGCTTCACTGCTTTTACGCTCAATTGACTTTCTATTGGAATAATTGTGGAAACGTCACCAATTTTGGCGTCCTGCCACGGAAGCAATTGATTGCGCAATATGAATATTATTAGTGTATGTGTGTTTCGTGAACAACAGCGCCAGGAGGAAAATATAGACCTTCAAGAGACCGATTAACCTTGAGCCAGAATTGTTTATGACGTGTGTACACGTCATAATACTGACTACTCCTACTCAGAAACCGAGCAACTCGGAAGTAAAGGAAGCTGTGTGTTTGTTGCACTCCCACCCACTCATGCACAAGATAGCTAGCGAGTTCATCAGTTTACGCCACCTACCTCGAGAAAACGAATTTGTCGCTCTGAGATTTCGTAGTTGACGTACAGAACTATGTTTACACAATATACAAAAGCGGATGTTCTACGTCCTGGATATGTCCTAATTTTCAGATTAGATTGCACCGTCCGCAATTAATTTTTAAAAATCCATATATTTGTCCACAATTTTTCAGAGTGAAAATTAATATTTTATATTGGAATTGGACTTCTTTTTTCATTGGTAGGGCCCTTATTCTTAGGTTTTAACCTATTTTCTTACTTATTTGGTACCCCATCACTATTGTAACATAGCCCTATATTTTCGTTTGTCATTTCTTAAATGCGAATCCTATTGACAGAGACAGTAGAATTTTTT
The DNA here is from genome assembly GCA_022664845.1 of Lepisma saccharinum. NCBI lineage: Eukaryota > Metazoa > Arthropoda > Insecta > Zygentoma > Lepismatidae > Lepisma > Lepisma saccharinum. Next base: position 5,351 of record JAGDQP010066369.1, on the reverse strand, counting down.
GAATAAATCTGTTTAAATTTCGTGAGTGAAACTGTAAAAAAATCGTGAGTACAAGGTAAAATTTCGTGAGTAGCCAGTAATAAATCATTGTTTCCAATAACGTTTTAAAATGTTAGACAAACCTTGCACTAATGCATGTTGCTCACACCTAGATAAAGTGCATTTCTTTTGAAATAACAACCGTCCGTTAATTCTGTTAATTATATATTTATTTAAGAGATTTCTCATACTTCTTCCACATTTGCAAAAACTAGTATCAAAATTTTAATATACACAATCATGTACTACAACTATGAAGGGAGTTATTTCTTAAGTCATCCAGTTGAATTTTTATAGACATATGATGAAAACAGCTCGAAATTTGTCGTGGTCAAATTTATTCGATTGTTGGTCAATACAGATGAAAACTTTCTAAAAAAATCTCTCACAGTTTGCATTTGAAATTTTGCTTTGCTCTTTCCGATAGTCAGATTTTCGGTGTCATAAGATTTCACGTATTCGAATTGTTTTCACAAAGTCTTTCACCGCGAATACCGCCAAACGAAAGCAATTAATGGCCTTGTGATAATGTAGTTCGTATTTCTTTTACCAGATGGTAAACCATATTCGCATATTTGCTGCCATCAAATGTACTACAGTCTAACATTCTCTGTGCTACGCGAATCCAATGATGGACCGTGGTGATTCAGTGATAGAGCGCTCACCTCTGGTGCGTGGCTTCCGTTTGATCCCGGCTTGTACCATGTAGGCTTTGTGGTGAACAAACACCATGTGCGTGGTTTTTCTCGGTGTTCTCCCGTTCCCTTCCACTTTCTTTATTCCACCAATTCACTCATCATTCGATTTGAGCCAAAGTTGCCTAAAGGCCTTAAAATTAAATTCAAATTCAACTTGAATCCGATGATAGGTTTTGGAAGACGAATTATATGTTTTCCGATTATTTACGTATTATTTTCGCGAATAAATGAATATAAATTATATTTTCTTGAGTAGATCTCAGAATTTGTGGATAAAAGCAAAATATCCAAATTTCGAGAGTATTTCGAAATTTCGAGGTGCGTTAGAAAGAACATTTTCACAAAATGTCTATCTAATCCATGCAATTCTTTAGTGTTTAAAATCGCAAAATTCTACTGTCCTTACCTCTAGGTCCTAAAAAACGGCTAAAATGGATTTAGAACCTAAAAGAGGATAATTAAACATGTCAGAAAAAATGTTGGTATTAACACATCAAACTCCTACTGTTAATGATAAAAACGTGCACGAATGTGTGTATTTGGTTTCAACTTTCTTTCACTCTTGTTGCCTAAAGCCTTTAAATAAAATTTAATTCAGTTCTTGTTTTCGTTGAATATGCGCAAATCTTGCAGAGTTTATATACTGAGATGCTGGTTGTCTGCGTTAAGAAAGTAGAACTATTAATTATTTTAACATAGCTTAGCAGGGAATGCGGCTTCAAAAATTAATTTGATGTAGTTCAACAGAAAGCAGTGCAGTTCATGTTTACTGTAGAGCAAGTTATTTGTGAGTGCTGTTCCAGGCTTTTTTTTTAACTTTTTTCTTTTCTTTATGTTCAGTAAATCGTTAACATATCAAGGAACATATGTTTGCAGTTGAAATTTACTTGCTACTTATTTAATTTTAATGCAGATCTTGTCAGTTTAATTCATGTATGGTTGAAAAATCCTAAAGTGAATTAAACCAACTCTTTATAAAGCCTAAAACGATGTTCACAAAATCATAAAAATCCGAGTCGTACTCATTAGACAGTTTTAGCTTAGGTCAGGAGCTAGTTAGAGAAATGAAGCTACCATAGATGTATTGGCGTGAAGTAACAGAAAAAATCTAGAAAGTCCTCAGTCACGATGACCAACCGCTTGGATCTATCCCAGAACCTTCCTAATGCAGTGATAATGCTCTAACAACTGAGCTACAGCCGTTTGGTATTATTTTTCCTGTAACGCAAACCATACTACAGCAGTAATACTTTAAGTAAAACTAGTTTTGATCGTACAGAAACTGTGAAGAAACCCCTTTTATAGCTAAATAAAACATCCATAATATTTGCAAAGGGTTCAGACTTATTTATAGGTTTGTTTATTGTTAGTTGTAGACTAAAAATACAGACGATTTTTTTTTATTTGCAGACTCTCCAAGTGTATCAGTTACTTCCATAACCTTCGGGTTTTTGATTACCAAGACATTTGTTTGAAGAATTGCTTAAGACGTTTTAGTGAATTAGTTATTTTCATCGTTAGCTGAATGTATTTACTGTTCATTTTTTCTTGGTTACTTTGCTTGTCTAAAATGCCTTTTGTTTAATTCGAGGAGCTAGGAACCGAGAACAGCCAGGTTTGAGCACCGGGCGTTCAATTTGGATGATTTTTGTGTCGTTAAAATACTTTTGTTGAAACCTTTCCAACGACACCTTCAACTACCTTCGTAGTCCTAATCGTTCCTGAGTTGAAATTTGTCGACTGTGATTCGAGAATAATTCGTAGACTTCAAGTGATAATTAGTCTTGTACTAAAGTTTGTACAAAGTCAGCGCGAATCAAGGATACCACTAAAGTTTTACAAAATAGATACATAAAACAGTGGAAACAGAATTTATTTTCAGCATCTCACACTTTCCATCCTTTTTGGGATGATTCATTTATATGGCAAGAATATAAAGAGCTACGTTTCACCACAAAGTAAATATGTATTTACTTTGTGGTTTCACCTTGGTTACGGTTATAATGAGATAAAAGAAAACGTTGACGCAAAAGTTATTTTCTCACTGTGGCTGTTTTTATCTGGTTTCTGAGAACTACAAGGTCTCACAGCTCTTGTTATCTTCTTAACTTTATATATCAGAGCTTATTTTTAATAAAAATGTTTGTGTAGGTAGTCGTGTGTCAAGAAGACAGGATCGCGATTTGTTTGTCGGTTTTGAGGGGAATCCAGGTATTTTCCCTCCTTTTAGGTCCCTTGATGATAGCATAGCTAACAAAAAGGGACTATATAATCCTGCTCAACCCGTCCGTCCGTCTGTTCGTTCGTATCCAAACAAATAAATCTAAGGAATCACAAAGTTTACAGAGGTGGTTGAGGTCGTTGGAAAGATTTCGGTTAGACTAGCCTTCAGACCCGCCCTGATTGGTGCATTAGTCAGGGTTGCCAAATCTTTCCTTAAATTCTTTGAAACTGCTTCCATTCCGTTAGACATATCTGCACCAAAATTATCATAAACATTATTCGAGACAATAGAAAAATATTGTGTACATCCTTACCCAAGCACCCTAGTTGTCAGCGTTGGAAAACAATTTTCTATAAAATTCGACTTTTAAATTATTTCCATTACATTAGATGTAGCAGCACCAAATTTGGCATAAACATTATTCGAAACAATAGAAACGCCGGCCGGGTAGCTGTGCTGTGTAAGGCGTTAGGCCAACGACTCGAAGGTCCTGGGTTCGAGTCCAGATAGGGGCATGGGTGTAGATTTTAACTGGCTGTAAATGGGCGAATCGTGACGCACCGAAGTCAAAAGTTACTAGACTGGTCCATATAAAATAAAGTTTACCAAAGTTTTTTTTTAACCAAAGAAACAATAGAAGCATGCTGTTGGTGTTCCTCTCTCTAGACGCCTGAGTTTTAGATGCCTAAAGGCCATGAATAAAAATTCAAATTCTGCTCCCTAAGCACTCCAGTTGTCATTGTAGCCATCCTATTTTATAAAAAAAAATTGTATGTGTGTTTGAAATGCTTTCAAGGAACGGAGTGTTCGCGATTGTTAGCAGAATCTCAAAGTACTTTGTTTGCTTCTTACACTCTGATATATTAAAATTGAATTCAACACATATATGCGCTATACGAAATGTATGAATTGAAACTGAAAAGTTTTAATAAAGGTACCCAGTGATTCCGCCAGACCATCGGGGGTGGGGTGGGGGGTGTCAGCCCCAAATCCTCGAAAGCACGCCCAGCTTTTAAATTTTAACGGTCAAAAATCGATAGAAACCGTAAAAAAAAACTCCACTTACACCCTCGCAATTTTGACTTTACACACACCAAACTTAAAATCCTGGCGGAATCCCTGTAGGTGGTGCCCAGTCCCAATGGTGATATGATTAACGTTACGAAGTGCAGACTTCCAAATTAACAATTAGGAAGGAGCGAGAGGTACACTACAGCCATATTCGTAATGTATATTCACATGTATATGATTTGTGTGAAGTTGGATAGAAATAGTTATTGAATTGTAATTTACAATGTGAAAACTCAGATCAAAGTCAAGAGTACTTTCTAGAACTTAGCGAGACTAAGGGAATGCAGGAGAAATTCCAAGCTGTTCTGACAGCTGAAAACGGCTACAAGATTAACTGTTGTGTTAAAAGAGATGTACGATACCATAGACCTGGAAACAAGGTAAATGAGCGTTTACAGTATATGCTTGATATCTTGGCTTCTGCTGCATACAGTGGTGCATCCTAATCACTCAATCCTGGAGAACACATCGAATTGTCTGTGGTGTGATTTGTCTGCAGCGATGCGCTCCCGTAGATGTCCAAAGGATTGACTCTTCTCCGTGTATACAACAACTGTAAGTGGACCCAGAGATTTTGTTAAATTCAGCAGCCACTTCTCGCAGACTTCTTCCACTACACAGCAAAATGACCCGGATACGTTCCTCTTTGGTCAAACATATGGTTATGGTTGGATAGATGGTTATCTGCAACGGAAAAAAAGCGACACCTTGATTCCCTATGTTTCCAGACTTATAGAACACCCTGTATAACGTTCGCGGGAACTTTCAATCAATGTCCCACGAAATTATTTTACTGGTTCATGGCAAATGTTTTCATTTAGCTACTTTTACCATTTTTTAATTTTTTTTTTGACAATCAAACAATAATATTAAAACATTATACTAGAATAATGTTTAATATTCCACAGCAACTAGAATACATTATACTAATCACAGATGTAACTACAAAAATGTTATTGCTTTAATGTTTAAAATAAATACTAATAATTGTCTTACGCTTTCTTTTTTATTCTCCTTCCCGCTCCGTGATGTTTTCTTTCCTCTTTTCTGGTGTTTCAAAATACCAAGTTATAAAAGTAGAGCCTTCGGACTTAATGTCTTCCATATGAGGTCACGACACATTACTTTTAATGAACATAGTAAATTAATTCATGCCTTCTTTTGGGTTATGGAGAAAGCTATCTCTTGTATTTCATCTGCTCAGCTTTTTGCAACGATGGGTTCCATAAGGCCAGTATTTGGTTGCAAAAAAATATTGGCACTAAATTTCGTAAAATGTAGCCAACTGTCTGTATATTCCAAATTTGGCGTTTTCCACA
>JAGDQP010066368.1:0-11287 GCA_022664845.1 Lepisma saccharinum | reverse complement strand
TAATATTTCTATAGTCACTTCGAAACTGATTTCAGACTGTATGATGTAAGGGCAGCTTAATGTAAAATAACGTAACTTTTTTCTCGGAGAATGATTAATTTCTATCAGAAATCGCAACTTAACCTATTTGTGTTATTTACGGTAAACGTTATGGTCACGAGCGGTAACTTGTCACATTTATTAAGTACTAGGGTGTGTGGTTGGTGGTACTATCGATACAATTTTTGTCTTCGTTCGCGAAATTGCGAAAAGTGCAAAAAATTGGTTAAAACTAGCATATCAGTAAGTAATATTTTTGTCTTTAACCTCCCCAAAATTTTTCACCACTAGATAAAAAGGTACACAATGCGCGTGATTGTGCCTAGAAAAAATGTTCATCGCTGCAAATTTATTATGTCGCACAAAAGTCCTTTTTTTTCTGCATTTGACAATTTCCAGTTGGTAGCCCTAATCTTGCTATTAATCTGCGAGCTTAAAGAAGGGATAGATTGCTACATTATGTTTTTCTTTTCTTCCCAAGTGTCGCACATTAAGGTAAGGTTTTCCATAAAACCTGTAGGTAACTTATTTTTCAGCAAACTATTTTCACACGGAAATAGGAGAACTATACTTAATCTGCCTTTAATTGTCGCAGTTCAACGTGACGCGTGGTTACGCTATATTTAATTTCAGATCAAAAATTATTTATTCTTACAGGAGCACCGTTTCGGTTGTATATTTCTTACCGTAACACCATTCCGGTCCGTCCGGCTCACTTTAAACACTGGTAATTTCCGAGTACTTTACAGAATTTGACAGTACTCTGGTTAATTTCAAGATTTCAAATCAAAATACGAATAAGATTTGGAAAAAGAGGAAAGTTCCAGAGCAGCTTCACTACGAAGTAATTTTCAACAAAACTTCGTAGACTCTTGTACACTAGACAGACACATGCCGGTATACAGAAATTCACCACCCACCTTTATTTTCGGTCACTGGCATACCTGATCACGTAGCGAAGACATTTCTGTCCATTACCAAGCCTGGATGATTGAACTATGAAGAGGAACTATATCACCCGACGTTTACTTGTTGTTTTCAACGTATTTACAGCCTTGTTTACTTAGTTGTTATGTTACGAGAAGGCCTATCGATCATCTATCGAACTATTACAGAGCAGTGTACAAGAACCCTCTCCCACGAATCCGGGGAAGGGTGAGAAAACATAGTTCTTATGTTACTGAAATTTTTCTGCTGGGGTAAAGAGACTAATCCCAAACGAAAGAAACTAAAAGGCTTTATAAATAAAGCATAGAATACAGAAATAGAATGAAATAAAAGGATAAAACACTATATAAACTTTTTCTCTCGCTAAAGTTTGTAAGGCGAGATCGGGTTTAATAACAGATGCCCCATCTGGCCCAATCTTCGCTGAGGAACATAGGAAAAGGAAGAAATTTGTGTGCTTATTGCAGAAGAAATAATTCCACATCACTTCACATAGTGATCATGAGTAAGAAAGCAAACTAAATAACGTTAAAAAAGACTAGGGCATATGGCTAGAAGGAAATTCCGTCAGATCAGACGGACATTTCATTGCCCAGCGCCCTACTCCATACGCCTCTCGAAGTCATCTCAGGAATTCCCATTAGAAGGGGTTCAAGCTTCGGCAAAGCCTCGATACCAAGTATTTGAATATGTTGTGAAGAATTTGGAGTACTTTACATGCATTTCTGCAATACTGCTTGCCTTTATGTTTGTTAATTATCTTCATTCTCTTTCTCTTAACAGGTTAAATTATTCCAATAATAGCAGTACCTGTGGGACCTGGACATTGGTAGCTATCATCAACAGTTCTGTTTGATTTTGAATAATTTTTCGTATACAGCTGTCTTGAGCTTTAAGATGTATGCTACGTGCATTTCGTGTACATATAGTATTAACTTCATATATAGCTGAGCGTTCATTGGGTGCAAAATATGTAAAGATATATATCTCCAGATACATATATGTTATTCTACATGTTCGCGAGGTGTCATAAAATTGTATACTGTACTACATCGGCTATTACTGTATTACTGTCCTTACATCAGTTAAAAGTTTGTAAAATTAAGAAAAAAAATAACTTCAGCTTTTACAAAAAGTACGTTGATGAAATGCTTATAAAGATATTAATTTGTAGCGCAGCTACAGAAAACGGTTAGAGAAAACGCTGCTTTATTTTCTAGTAAAGAAGGATTTTGAGAGTGGTCCTGACCAAGCTCACTTTTACTATTTATTTATCTGTTAACAAGAACCCAGAAAGAGCAGAATGGCCATATTTTACGCTGGGCTGTTGGACAGTAAAAGTAAAACAATCGATACAAAAGAAAACTTAAAAATGAACAAATACATCAACTGAAATAATAATATTAAGACATATACAAAGACAAAAATTATTACCTCAACTTAAATACCGTAGAGCAAAATCAGTAATTTATTAGTAGGGCTTGTTCTGTTAAAAAAAAAAAAGAAAAAGAAATAAAAACTTTAAAATTGTAAATATAACTTAATTAAAAACTAATTTTTCTGGTTTTGTTTTAGTTAATACATTTGATACCAAAAAGCTCAAGCTCTCATTGAGAGCAACGTAAAGTCACCTGACACTTAAATTGCATTATCAAATAAACGAGTTAAATGGAACGTAAAAAATGAGTGAAAACAAATGTCATAAAAGTTTCATTCTTTTCAGATGCATTTTCAATTACGTCAAGTGTTCTTTGTAATTAATAAATTTTACTATTGAAAATGAGTCGAAAACAGCGAGCGCTTTATTTATTATCTTGCTTCAAGAAAAGATTTTTGTTTTTCTGTCTGAACTAAAACACAAAATTCCGGAAATCAAATTGTGAATTTTGTTTTAACTTCTCCCTAATTATGGCAAACATCAGAGCTCCATTCACTCTGTCTTTCGTATTATATCTGACTACAGCAAGTAATAAGGCATCCATGTATTTGCCTAACTTTTAAGGTATAAGATTGATAGCCTTGTGAGTTATTTCCAATATTCTGAGATGTATAATCTGATGTAGATCTCAGTTAATTTTAGAATTTTATTTCTTAATAGAATGCAAGAGTGACTTACCCATTATCCATTTGTGAATTCTTTGGTGATATTATTTTGTAGTTCCTGGCACAACTGGAATAATTTGTCCTTAACTGTGCTGGCTACGAACCTGTTTATTATACATTCCAGATAATATATTGTTTTGTTTTTTTTCATAGTGTGTATTTTTATCTGTAATTGTGATAGTTTTCATATTGTGAAGTATTATCTTATTTGAGATCTGTTTGCACGATCGAGGAGGGGTTACAAAGAAAGCATACATAGTAATATAGACACGATTAATATTTATTATTTCTTGGATTTTTATTTGATAAATATAGATACTGTAATGTCATCGTTTTCATGGTAATGCCGTTGTGACTATTGGTTCGAAGATAATTTCGAAATCTCCCTACAGCATTAATAGTAGCATACAGAAAACTCGCGATTATTGCAGCTCGTGAAGTGCTCATATTATTTGAATATCCAACTCTTCGAAGGTATATTTAAAATGTGACACTTTTTCAGTCCAGTTAGATAGCTTTTTTGTTTTGTTTTTTAAGTAATGTGGCAGCAATAATATAACTATATTCTGATTTCTGTTTATTATGCTAACTGAATGAAATAGTACAGTATATATGTATATTATTATTATTATTGAATTGTTATTAAACGCGCTGGTGATCTTTTCAGGATGGAACCTGCCCTGAACCTCTCAGCCACCTCGAGGTCTTATTTTAATTGCATACAAAATTAACAAGTAAAATTCTGCTATAACAAATATGTTGTGTTTAAAATACATAGATACCATAAATTGGACGGTCGTTTCGTTCTTTAAGTTAGTTCAGAAAACTTTATCCACATCTTAGCAAATTTGCATCGTTTGACGTTCTTTCGAGCAGGAATTGTGCAAGAGAAATAAAGATAAACTTCTGTGTGATCTGTATCTTACTATAAAGTTGTAGTACATTCCTCTATTCTGAACCTTCAAAGTGAATTTATTATTTTGGTAAATTCTTTCTAGTGAATTATTTCTTATTTGTGTTAAATTATGTGATCCAGTAGTGTTCGTGGTGTACATGCACATAAGTAATTAATTATCAATACCTTTTCATGCTTTTTTTTTTACACCTCAAAAGACCTCCTTTCCAATTCTAAATCATGAAATTTTCAATAGAATTTGAATTCGTTAGTTTTTCATAGCTTTTATTATACTCAGATTACCACGTTATCTATACCTATTCTTTTGTACATATTTACTTTCTTCTGCACTGTTTTCGTTTTTACGTGTCTAATATTCCTGTGGATGTCCTTAGATTGAAATAGAACTAAATTCGGAATTTATTAGTGTTTTAATCGTTACTAGTAGACTTTACTAACACGCAAATAGGACCTACTCTCTTAATGTAAGTTAAATTGTTCTTTAATATACTCCTATCCCCCCCTCCCCCTTTATTTAATAGGACTCTTCTTTAGAATCAGTGAACATCGTAAATTAACCAGTGTGAGACTGTTTTATTGTAATAGTTATATGTTACACGACAGCAAGATGACGCTTGTGTATTCATACAACGTAATTTGATTCATAAGCAGTAAAAAGTGGCACCTTTCGCTTAATTTCCAACTACACATTTTCAGTATCTTTGTGATGCTTTTTTAGATAATATCTATGCAAAGTATTACTCATGTATAGTAGCAGTATACGTAATGTATAGTGTGGGGTCTTTTAATAGATCTTGTTATTTAGGTGTTGTATTCATGTTAATATATATATTAACAAACTATCTCATGACTTCATGAAATATGATGTCTTTTAATTATTGTAGCATTTGAACTATATTCCAAGATTGTTTGTATTTAGTAACAGTACTGTGATTTTCTTCCTTGTCCACTGTATAAAAAATAATAGTTTCGTTTATTTAAGGAATTTATATAGAATAATTTATTCAACGCAGGAGTAGAACTCGGGTGAAACATCATAGTGATACTGTGTCTTCTGTTGAGCGCATTCATATTTTAAAGTAGTTACTTTTAAATCAGACTCTCCTAAATTAATTAGTTTTATTTGTTATACCAGCCTTCCGTGCGTAAACAGTGTTTTGTTACTTGTCATCAGTTCTCTTGTTTCTGTGCAGACCGTGGGACATCTAACGCATGTTTCTATGCCACACGGTTCTATGCATTCACTTTAAGTTAAATCCAGATCTTCTTTATCGTATGTGGATCTTTCAGGGTACTTCCTTCGGTCTTGGTTGTCTTCTTTTTGTATGTACTTTTGTGGAAAACATGTATTAAATTGACCTTTTTTTATATATACTTTCTGCTTTTTTATATTCTTGGCTTGGTAATACCTTGTTGCTATTTCCTTTCGGTATATATTATCTACCTCCATTTCTTCTTTTGATTGCTGTTCTTATCGGTTCCTTCGCTGTTCTGCAGTTCTTAATTCGTAATAGTAACATACATCTTATATTTAGTATTCTTCGTAGACACCAGTGTATTACTAACAGTGACCTTCATCGTTTTCAAATTTTCATCCTCACATAGTCTATTTAATATCTTGTTGTGTTCCTTCATTTCGGTCTATTATACTTCGCAGGTTGTTAAATTTGTCTATATCTTCTATTTTTCCCTTCCCTATTTTGTCTTTTTTATTTACATTTATACTTGTAGTTTTATTTACTTCTAAGCTTACATTTTCTGCGGTTCTTTACTAATTTGTCTGTCTTTTCTTGCATCTAATTTAAAATAGTAACTCATTGATTAATTCGTCAAAGTAGTACCAGAGTTCTGAAAACCATTAATGCTCATAGTACTAAGATAATCCCAATATGATGCAGATAATTGTTTAATAAATTGAATGAAATGCAACTTACCTGTATCAAATTGAATTAAACTGACTGTAAATTGTATTCCAACAACTTTATTATAAATATAAGCAAGATAGTTAATGAATTTGATATTAAATAAATTTAAGAAAACCAAATATTAACCTATCACAAAATAAATACACATTGAAATTTATATCAAGTATTTGTTTGCAATGAAGTATTGCTCGTGTTTGCAACTAATGATTGGAACTGCAATGAGAATATTCCTTACTCCATTTTTTAATGCATCTAGAATGGGGAGAACATTTCCTTTCTTGATATTACCTCCAAATTCTGTGTTGCCTTTTTGATTAAGATCTATTGTAAGAATTGGTCATTGGAATTGACCTCTCAGTACGCGTAATGTTGTGAACCAGTATATTACATGTAGAACTTGCACTTTGTACTAAAAATGGTATCTTTCACATATTTGAATTAAGTAACAGTTTATAATTTTGATTAGATTAAGAAAATTTGGGTGCGTACAAGTATGGCTTCCTTGTCGTTTCTTGTCAGAGAAGAATTTGTGAGTTCCGAGTATGTGTGTGAGAGAGAGTATGTATGTTGAAAGTCGATGATATGTAAATGTTGATCGTATGTAATAATAATAATCTAAAATTAAGGCAATCATAATGGTGTCTTTCAAAACTTCGTAAGCACTTGTCAATTTAGTAATTGACTAATAATAGAGTTTAATGCAAATTTATTTAGAATTAGTCTACAGTAGTGCCTTGTTCTTTATCTAAACACTTCTGCACGTTTTCTTCACGGATAGAAAATGTGTTCGAGGTAAACGTTTTTAGGAATAGCGTTGTTCTGCTGAATTGCCTTTTTTTCGTTTCCATTTTGTTTGTGGTTTAAGTAAGTTTCTACCACTGCTTTATTTACATTTAGCCATTGTTGTATGATATAATCCTATGTTCTTGTAAATTTTTTTTTCCCCCTGTTAGTGTGTAAGTTAGTTATCATGACGAAACGCTGAACATGGAAGAATGTTTCCTGGTATGTGTGTGCTTGCATGAAGAAACTGAAGCTGAGCTTACTAAAATCTTCAAAATTTTATTCTCTGAACATAACTTATGGAAGAATATGTTCCATCTATCTATATTATGGCCTTACTGAATGAAGTTCAGAATATGCGTTTCATTATAGTTTTCGATTCTGAATGAATTCGTTTTTACTGTTGATTGATTTATTTATGTAAATGTTATCTGTCAATGCCAAATTTTCGTTCTTACTATGACTGCATTCTTCTTTTCTTCAACATTATTTCACTTTCGCTAGTGTTTTTATTTCAAGTGTTATTGTGTTTGGTTATTTTGAGATTCGATTTAGCGAGTTACATATTGAGAAAATGTGCACAAAAGGTAGGTTATTCGCTTACTCCATCAGAAAACGTGTTAGATTATCTTGTAGTAGCCCCTTCCGCTTCTGTATTGGAGAGCTATGCATTCTCCCCTGGCCGAACACAGTCCTATCTAAAAGGTAAGGCCGTGTTAACTCGATCAACTTCATTCAGTGAGTGCTTTTACAGTATGAGAGAGGGAATATTTAACTGCAGCTTCAAGTAGATCTGATGTGAGTGTGTTATTGAAAGTACATAATGAGCGTTCTTATATTTCTCTTTATATTCGTTCTGTTTTATTCGTATTTTAAACTTCTGATTCACCGTCTCTTCAAATTTGGTAGATCTATATTAAGTACAGAACCTTGGATGAATGTGTTTGCTGGTGCAGCAATGCAGTGATTCCTCAGTGGCACTGGTTTTCTTTCTTTTTTTTTTCTGTTTTACGTTTTGTTATAAGGCATGGAATATGGTTGAAAATGTAGCTGGTCTTGATTTTATTTTATAACATATGCACAAGCGGTTTAGTTTTGTCGTCCATCACCTAAACGTCTATGCAAAGAAAAACTAACTAACACTGTTCGTAATGAACACTTGAATTATAGTATTCTTTGGAGAAATAGAAAAAGTTGAATTATAGAGATACTAAAGCTCGTAGTGCCTTAGAGTAGTGGTCAAAAATCGATTTATTTCTCCACTAAATCGAAAAAGAATCAAATCTTATCTGGTAGTAACTAAACCATAAGTTATCTATACAAATTAATTTAATAATAATGTTGTGTTAGACTGTCGAGTTTCCTGTTTTGTAGTGTTGTGTAGAATGTTGTAAAACTTCCGTAGCAATCAGGAAAATCTCTGGTTTCTGTGTAAGATACCGTAAGCATAAGGTTATCTATAGTGGGATGCATTTTTACACTATCTTCGTAGCTTTCTTTTTTAAATCCTCCCTGTGGTTTTTATCGTACCAGATTAAAATTAATATCTTTAGACATGAATCTGTTAGTTATTTCAACAACTTGGTCAATTTATTTAAGTAGGAAAGAAATGCCTAGTTAGGGATTTTTATATATCAGGAAGTTCGCTTTACTGACGCTGTGAGTTAGACTTCCATTCAATGTCTCTTACCAAAAAAGTTTAACTCAGATATTTTTTTCCTTTCTTTATGGTTCATACAAAATTTTAATTCCGTTTAATAAGAATATAATCTGTAGTTGTGTAAGTATTACCTGTCTGTTGAATGTACTAACCCACGTTATTATGCAATTCTTTGTACGTCCTGTCCATATTATATGATGTTAGGTAGTTTTAATAAAAAAATAAAATGAATTTATGTTGTTATGTCTAAATGTCTTGACATGCTATGGAAGTGACTAAAATTTTTCGCTATTGCATGAGTAAGTCCTATGGTAATGTAATATAACTTATTTTACCCACGCAGTTGCTATTTGCTTTGTTTCCCATGTTTTGTCCCGTGTTTATTCGCTTGGTATTAAATATTGTTTATGTAACCCAGTTTGTCGTATCGTACATAATATTTCACTGTTTCCCGTGTTGCATGTGCATTGTCAGTTGTGTTTGTAAGTCGTCGTAAATATGGGAACAGCGTAGTTGATTTAACTGAACGAAATCTTTCATTCAGATCTGAAGCATTTAGGATTTTAGTTTGAGACTGGTAGATCTTTGGATGTAGTTTTTGTATACTAAATCAGTGTGTCATAGAAAACATCTTGTATCCTTCGAAATTCGGTCATAAAGTTCGTATATTTGTGATATAGGCGTTACAACGTGTAGTTATAAAAGTCTGTTGGACTTTTATATTTCATTAAAAACAAATGCCTTCAGAGTCATTCAGGAAAGTATGTTCGTGTTTAGAGAAATACATTTTGTTTAGAATACATCTTTCTTCAGCAGCAATTTGCAGAGTAATAATAAAATTAAGGTTCCTTTATGATGATACGTACTGTCGATAAGATTCTCTGAGATACCTCATAAAAATAATCATTTTTCTTTAATTTTTGTTATATTCAGAAAGTTTATTTTCCTCCTAAATGATTTGCTGTATCAAAAGTCGGAACTACTCGTGCTACGAATTTATGTAATGTCCTGTTTAAGCTGGCATGATGCTAAGTACTGACTTACAATAATTCATATCACTAGGTCTAACCGGGACTCTTTAATTAAAAAGTAGTGAGCATTCCCCCCCTCCCCCCTCTCTTATATACTAGAGTACCTTAACTACCTCGGAGTCGTTGAAATAATTGAACCCTGGATCATTTTTTAGCTGAGAGAGTTTGATACGTCGAGGTTCCATGCTTAAATGATCTATATATAGATCTATTCGTTCGTATGTGGGCTATCATGTGTTGGCGTGTGCATGTATAGTCTTCACGTGGACTGCGGTAGACATTATGTTCAAAACAAATCAATATTGAGTCGTTGTCCAGTAAATTCGTTGCTTTTAGTATTAAATTAGTTGGTTTTTTTAGTAGTACTTCAGCTGGTTTTTAGTTGGTTATTCTTGTACTAACTAAATAAGTAGTAAAACCATTTTGTTAGTAATATTCAAAATAATTTTGTGATGCCTTAGTCCTTTTATGTGCTTAAATATTGTCAGCATGTATATTGCTTTGTGTGGACTTCACGTGAATGTCTGCATGTAATTGTGTAGGTGATCATCATTTTTTTTTTCTTTTACCATCACATACGTACTATGCAAGAAGTTGTACATAGTGAAAAGTACCAAATATATGTACGTATTTACATGCCAAGGTCTCTGATATGTAATATTAGATGCAGAATGTAAATGTGCCTGCTTCTCGAATAGATCCCAAGTGTTAAGATCTTTTAAGACTGCTTCTTGTATGAATAAGTAGTGATTCGGCAATGCTTTTCCGTATTCATGTAAATACTCAAACTCGGTGAAGTGTAAGACTTCTATTTAAGCTTGAAACTTGAAGAGCGTATTTTCGTTCGTATTGGGTTACATTGCCAGAGATCTCGTTAGGCAGAGTGATGTGAATGCCAGGTAATAAACAACGTTATGGCAGATGAAGTAGAAACTTGTCTCATGCTTTCGAAAATATCTTGGTTAAACCAAAAACTTTCAAAATTATACATTCAACTTTTACATTTTGACTACTTGTATCATTTCTGAATTATTTATTCTTGAAATTCTCTTTATTTTCTCTAAAGAAGAGACAATACAAAAATATGTAACAAAGTGTTGAAGTGTTATCACATGAGTAATGCGTGTAGACAATATCCGTAACATCATAATAAATCAGCCGTGTAATATCTTCTTTGATCTAAGATTCACAATAGATCAAAATATAATATTTTTTTTTGGTGTCTAGCCTATCTCCGTTTCTTTATGCTCTTCAATGATTATGGAAATTTTGTTGCGTTTAAGTAGGGAAGAGAACATTACCATCTGTTGTCACATTATTTCTGCCTGATTAAGATTTGGTATGTATGTGGATATCCAATTTATAATATGAGTTGCATGTATACTACGGTGTAGTGTTCCTGTCGTGTTTTGCTTTCATAGTCTATAAACGATTTTGAATTTTCAGTAACTTTCTTCGAAATTCGTAAGGTCTTCTCCAGATAGAATTCCAGGGCTTTGCTTCTATTAGTCTATGAACCTTTATCGCTGAGTCAACCCTGAAAATTTGTATTTATAAAAAAAACACTTATTATTTGTCACATATTCCCTCTTCAGACTACTTTTCCCATCGTTAGACTTCCCTTTTATTCAATTTTAAAAGGAAAATCTATAAAGTACAGTGATTTGTCTTTGGGTTGGTTACTATGATATAATTCCTGTTCCTGTTCACAACGTAAGTGTTTTGTGCTGTGTGACAAGCAGTGCCTTTAACAAAGAACGATTCGAGGGGAAATGGGGAGGTTGCTTACATGTCCTTCTGTCATACATTTCTCTAAATCAAGTTAAATTTTCTAATAAACTGTCTTATTTGCGTAGTTTCTCTTTTGAGAGGAACAGAATGT